>JAVSCE010006718.1:0-151304 GCA_032199065.1 Smutsia gigantea
AAGCAGGGGAGGAAGGCAGGAAGAAGAGGAGTAAAAAAAGAGAAACTAATGTTTTCTAAGTGTTTTTAAAATGGGATATGGGGCATCTTAATAGAATTCGGTGTAGTTCTTGATCTTTCAATATTTGATTCATTCACCAGAAATACCTTATTGTAGTCATTGGTAAATAGTATTTTAAAGAAGATGATTATTATCATACAGTTGCTTTTCCAGAAATTCATTTAAATCTGATTATATGAAATTTTTGACTGCACTATGTCATTTAAATTTTGACATATGCTAAATACCTTGTCATGTATTCATTACTTTAAAGAAAATCATTTGCTTACAAAAGTGCATTTTAGACTGCCACAAAAAAATCTATTTCTGTTTTATTCATTTATCCTCATTTATCCTTTTTAATAGACACAGACTATAATCCACTCTATCACCATAGTGTATGTAGTTAGGGAAGTTTTGTTAGTTCAGCTGACATGGACTCCTTTTAGTAGGTAGAAAAGCTCTTTTTCTGAGCATATAGACCTTAGATGCTGTATTAGTGTGCTAGGGATCCCATTACAAAGTACCATGTTGAATTAAATTTGCTGCAGCTTCTGTAACACAGATGCACAGACTGGCTGGGTTAAACAATAGAAATTTATTTTTTTCACAATTTTGGAGATTAAAAATTTACAATAAGGTATCTGAAGTGTTGATTTCATTCTGATTCCTCCCTCCTTGGTTTGTAGAAGGCTGTATTCTTCTTGTGTCTTCACATGATTTCCCTCTAAAATGTGTCTGTGTTGTAATCTCTTCTTATATGGATCCTAATGATATTGGACTAGGACACACACTAATGGCCTTATTTTAAATTAATTTTCTTTAAAGGACCTACACAAATGCAGTATTGAGGATTAAGACTTCAACATGTGAATCAGGAGGGGTCACAGTTCGGTTCATAACAGGTATATTATTTTGTCTTTAAGTTACTTAGATGTGTCATATTTATTTTACTTTATACATAGTTGCATCACTGCATGTCCAAATCTTATTGATTTAGTAAAAAATAAAATAACACTTATGTGATCATTTGTCTCTATAGTATTTGTTGTCTGAAGAATAAGACATGCCCCTTTTTGTCGTTGTTGAGGCATGAGTTGTTGCCCATCTTTCTTAGTCATAAATCATTAATAGTAAAATGAAAAGTTTTAAAAATGGGTTTTTCCGTTTCATAGGCAATTTATCACATCCAAATAAACATCTTGATTTTCATGAAGATCTGTTTGCCCATGTTACAGTTCCCTTAAATTTTATATTCTGATTTTCTAACTCAGGCAGATTATTTTTTCCACTTCTCTAAATGAGTGGCATTTATTTTTCCAGTTTTATTAATCAATGTTCAGTGTAGAATAATTCTTAATGAAAGTTTCAGATCTGACCTAGTTTATAGATAAGTGCAATTCTTGCACTTTCATTCTCCAGTTCTTTTGCACATTACTTCAAGATACATTTATCCAAATCTTTTCATATTGACTTACAGTAACTTTGTAGTTGAAATTCCTGAATGTGATTTCAGATTGATCATTCTATGTAGGTTTAGAAGCACAGTGTCTTTATAGCTCTGCATGAATGTATATTGAATAAGCAGTTGAATATGTTAGTTTTTATGTAATTTCAGAAGAGTATTTTCTTAGATAAGCTTAAGCAGCTCTAATGGAATTATAGATGCTGACAACATGTTGATAGATACCTGTGTATCAACTGAATGTTTCCTTTTCAATTATTGCTGAGCATTGGATTTGATAATCTTTGTATTTCTTTCCTTTGTTACCATTGGAAATAGACATTTGTTAAGCATTATGTATAAAATGCAGCTGTTTCTCTCTTGATATGCATTGAATTATCTTTGAAGCCATTCTATCTTTTGCTATTTGAAGTGCTTTTTCTGACTTTTCACCCTTTTTTGTTGTCATAATGGGTATGTATAGTTTTCTCAGCAGATAGTGTCATTTAATACAGCATCCACTATACTCTAATTAATGAGTTTGGCTACATTCCACAGGATAATGTCTTACCTCTCTTAGCTCAATGTTTTCACCATAAAACCATTATAACAAATTTCAACTCAATCTTTTTGTCCTATATGAGAGAGCTAACTGGAATCTATAATTTAACCTGTACATTAAGTTAAATTGACCTTCACAAATAGTTATAGTATTCTTAAACCTTTAAAGTGTACATACTGCTGGAGGTCATTGAAAGGACACGACCATCTGTTAACCTGAGAGCTGGTAGGCTCCCCCCCCACCCCCGCAATGGAGGCTCCGCCCCCTTACCCTGTGGAATATTCTGCCATTCGCACAGTGGAGGCTCTTTTCAAGGATGCAGCCTTGAGAGGGCAATGTTGTTGAGATCCATCTGAACAGTGTACGTGATTAAACCCAGGTAAGCGTTTTACACTTTTAAGATTCTGGAGGGACGGTGCAGAGATCGATTCATTTAGAGGCCACTAAAGACAAGCCTCAGATGTAAATTCTTTGGCTTACTAAACCTGCCAAATACCAGCCTGGAGTGGTCTGCCTCTTCTTTTGGTCTCTCCTTTCCTTTCCAGTAAGGGGGCCAGTTTGTGAACAACAACTTCTGAGCCAACCAGGAGACCTAAAAAATGGGCCTTGGGAAAGAGGCGTCTGAGGCAGAAAGCCTGTGTGAGCCAAGCACCTCCCTGCAAGGAGGAGTGGCCTGTGTGTCAGAGTCTTGTGGACAGCCAGGTGATTAGGGGGATGCGACACAGCTGGTTTGATGTGCTTATTGGAGGAACCGTGCGTAGTGCACTGCGCCAGAGCAGGGCAGCACCCGGCCGCGCCTCAGGAGGCCCTCTACTGTGTGCAGCCTGGCCCAACACGGATCCCCAGCTAGGGGACGAAGCTTTAGTTAGGAAGTGGGAAGAAAAGCTGAGGTTAGAGAAGGACATGTGGGTGCCCCAAACTCACTTGCTTCGGGGCTGGCAGACAAGGTGTGAAAGCAGGACAATCAGTTGGAGGGCTTGAGGTTTGCAAAACTGGGAGAGTGCAAGCTGCTGTGTATTGAGGTGCTAGGGCGTGACAAGGCCTGACTGGGTTGGACTCAGACTCTCTGGGAAACTAAGAGTGAAGGGGAAGATGTCATAGTGATTGCCAAGGAAACTGGAAGGAGTGGTAGGACTTTGGACCCTGTCCTGCCAATGGGTTTCAGCCCCAGGCAAGTTCTCTGTGGATTCAGTGAGACAAAAGAACATTCTTGGGATGAAAGGATTTATTACCCAGCTTGTTCTTCTGGTGGTAGGTTGAACACTAGAATTACATCTGCACCCAACAGTCTGCAGGTCTTTAATCCTTCATCTCTGCCTCAGCCCAGAGCACTGGGCAGGGCTCTTTATATAGTGACTCAGTCAATAATAGCTAATTGCCTATGGGTGTGGAAGTAGTAGCCTAGCAACAGGCCAGTTACATAATCAAGAAGTTTAGGTTGAGGTGAGGATCCTGGCCACAGGAACTTCAATTTTCCTCACAGGTGGGCTGCAGTCTGGGCTTCAATGACCAGTGCTTCCTTGTTGGACAAGGTTGCTAGCTGGGCTCTTTGGCTGGGGGCCTCCCTGCATATCCAGTACTTAGATGGGGCTGCAGACTGTCCCCGTGGTTGGGTAGGGTTACTGTCTGGGTTCCCTTATCCTGTGGAACTGTAGGCTATGCTCTGTGACTGGACTGGATCACTGGCTGGACTCCCTGACTGAGCAAGGCCACAGGGATTATGATGGACATGGCCATGGGCTGGGCTCTGCAGCTGGGCAGTCCTGCAGGCTGGGGTCTACAGTTGTCTGGGGTCACTGTTAAGTCTCCTTTATGTGGGACCAGCAGCTGTATGCTGTAGTTGGGCAGGACTGCTGGCTTGGTTCCCCACTGTCAGATGAGCTCCATGGCTGCAGGGGCTGATTAGGCTTTCTGGTTGGGCAGGACTGGAGACTAAATTCCACAAGTAAGTGGGGCTTCAAATTTGCTTCCTTCTTTGAGCAATGCCATAGTACAAGCTCCAAAGCCTGTATGGTTTGCTGGGTGGTGACCCCAACCAGGAAGAACTGCCTCCTAAGCTCCTGGGGCAGTTAGGGTCACAGTCTTTGCTCTGGAGATGGGCAGAATTGCTGGCTGGGGTCTCTGGTTAAGGCATTGTTTCCAGGAGGAATGTGGTCTGCCGAAATATGAGTGTTAGTGTTGCAATCCCATTCTCCTCTGTTTCTCTCTGATCCTCAGG
The DNA here is from genome assembly GCA_032199065.1 of Smutsia gigantea. Taxonomy (NCBI): domain Eukaryota; kingdom Metazoa; phylum Chordata; class Mammalia; order Pholidota; family Manidae; genus Smutsia; species Smutsia gigantea. The sequence continues at coordinate 4,264 of JAVSCE010006718.1, forward strand.
AGTCGAGCCTGGAAGGTTTCCCCAGTGATCACTGTGAAGAGAGACCCAAGAGTGACACCTGGGGAGTGCCCTGCAATGCTGAGTGTCCACTGTGGGCTCTTCCTCCCCTCTGGAGGAACCACAGGCTCTGTGTGTTCTGTTGCAGGCAGTGTCCCCATGCCTCTTACCTTTCTGAGGTGGTCCTTCTAGGTCTCTGTGGCCCAGGGTTGTGCTTCAGCCTCATTTTCAGGTTCTGGAATTTTCACAATGGTGTTTTGTACATGGATATTTGAAAGCTGGTCTTCTCATGAGGGGACTTAAGCTGGGAACATCTTATGTTGTCATATTGATTATGAGCCCCCCATATATTTTTGTTTTGTTTTTTTGTTGCTTTGTCTCAAAACAGCATTCTCATTCTCTATTGATAGAAATCATTTTAATTTTCCATTATCCAGCTAATTTTTCTTTTCCTTTATTAAGTCTTCTCTTTCTATCCACATTGGACTTCTTCTATTTGCATGTAATTCAAGAATGTATCCTTTTTCTGTACAGTGTTATATTCTCAATGCCAAATCCACACATAATATATATCAGGTGTCCAATGAATATCATTGATTTGATGCTTTTGGTAGATCAAAAATGATGTATTATATAAAGATAGTCTTATTAAACCTTTCAAGAAATAAAATCTTATGCTTTATAATATGCTACAGTAAAACAAAATGAGAAATAAATTAGGTAGTATATTTTTCATTTGAATGAAATAAATTTAGTAGTTTAAACTGGTAATTAAATCTCAGGAATGATTGGTCAGCAAACCTGTAACAAAAACAATCACCTCTGAAATATCTTGTAGCTAAAAATATGCACATCATTGCAAATAATATTTTCACTTACTACATTTTGAAATTCCTTTTGAGCAGATATCAGTATAAAGAAAATTTTCACTGAGGTTTTTTTCTTGCACACTAACATCCTCCTGTCTATGCGTCTATTCCTTAGAAACACATCTGTTAGTTAATTCAGGTGATAGCAATTTCAGTAAGGGAAGAATGAATCAGAGATAAAACAAAAGAAAAAAGAATGAAAGAAAAAGAAAGAGGGAAATAAAAAGGAAAAATAAAGAAAAGAACTTCATTTAGTATATACGATTTACTTCTTTCAAAAGTCTATATTATTAGCCATTACATTTTATGGCATGTTCTTTACTAATTTTAAAAATTCCTTTTTTGACTATCTTTTTAGAGAAACAGATGCCAAAAATGTAAAATCAATAGTAATCAGTATTATTTGAAAAAATACAGAGCTGTCAATACCACTCTCATATTTTTGTATGATCTATTGATATCATTATTGATAAAGAACATTTAATTCCTAAATTCAAGGAAAATTATTTAAATTACTACCTGACATACTAGACCACAGTAATATGGAAGCACATGGAAAAATTGCTAGTAATAATAATCAAAATGTATGTTACAAAAGGATTACAAGTGATTAATGCCTAAAAGTGTAGGCAAATTCTCAAATGCTTTGACTTTTTTGAGAGATTTTCACATACAATTATATAAGCAATACTAAAGTTATTTTCCTGAGGGAAGTGAAATATGAAGGCCTAGGTTTTTACTTACGGTTCTTAAAACTATGTATTTCAAATGTGATGTTTGTTCTATTTAATAGGTGACTATGGCCAAAATATTGTCTTTATTGTAGCCAAATAATTGTTGTGCTCATTTATTTTTTAATCCTACTTAATAACTAAAACCTTGTAAAATGTCTCTATGCAAAAATCCTATTATACTAGCATATGTACAGATTTTAATGATAAAAGAAAGAAAAAAATACCTTTATTCATAATCATGTTCATACTCAGTTTATAATAACCATGATCTTCATGAACTAAATCAGAAGTTTTAACAGTACCCCCAAACATTTGAATCATTATGCTTTAGCATAGACATAAATAATTGGTCCTTGAACGCTTTAACATCTAACATCCAAGACTCTCAACACTAACAACCTAGAAGATCATCAATAAAACATCATTATGCCAAAACCATGTAAATACATAGCTTCAGATGTAATCTCAAATGAATTGTAGTTTCTTTTTTTCATGAAAGCAGACTATATGTAACTCAACTCTCAACTAAATAGATTCAGTAACTACTCACTTATAATATCTTAACTTAGATCACTTTTATCATTGCTTCTTGAATGAACAAAAACCTGGATCATCTCATCTGTCTACAACTGTTAGGAAGTTCCAAGAGGTGGAACTTCAAGGGTCTAATGACAGAAATAAAAGTGTGTGATATCAAGATGAAGCAAAAGGATAAATGGAGATCCCTAGGTAGGGGTTGTCTCCCATATCCATGGCAGTAGTGGGATCTTTATTTATGTTTTAGTTTCCTTTTAGTCAATATTGCCTTCATGTCACCCATTCTGGAGAAAATGATCAATCCTGCTAAAGCAGAATAAATCATATACTTGAGATCTCTGAATTTTGATTTTAATGCCATGGAAGCCTAAAGGAGGTTGTATAATCCAAAATATCATTGCTCCACTTGTACAATGCAAAATATTATTGCTCTTTCCATGGCAGAATAAACTGTATCATAAGAAACAGCAGGATAAAAATAATTAATTACCAATTCAATGATGATAAAATTTGTAGTATATATTTTTGGTCAAAGTTTTCTTTTCCTCCAAATATTCTACTATGATTTTATGAACATTTGCATAATTTTCTACTACTGAAAGAGAATATGTAATTTAAAGCATTCCTGAACCTTAGTATTAGAGACATCAACCTTTTACATTTTTTTCAGTAACTTTTTCTTAGTGTCTTGAACATAACCTAAAATGTTTTTTAATAAAGAACACAAAGACATTATATATATACTTTTTGGTATCATTAATCTACAGTTACATGTGCAACATTATGGTTACTAAACTCCCCACTTCATCAGGTCCCCCAACTTACCCCATTACAGTCACTGTCCATCAGCATAGTGAGATGCTATAAAAGACATTATATTTTAAAACAGAAGAGCATTTCTCTTTCGTAGGACCTACATGCTTTGAATACTTAGGTCATCAATTAATTTCTGCATGGTCTGTAAATTGGAAATCATTTAATTATCTGTGTTTCATCAGATGTCACAGGTTGTATTTTTTCAAAGTCAATTCATTAGTGTTTACAATTTTACTTTATGATACATTGTCTGATTCCACTCATCTTTTCCTCTTCTGAGTAACTCCTTGTTCTGTCTTGTATCATAGTGCTTAAATCAGGAATTCCCTCTGCCAGGAACTCATTCACGTTCATACATCCCCTGTCCTATTACCACTGCCTCATTGTACTGACCTTCTGTTTCAGAATCTCTTTCCACCTGCTTAATTGTGAATGCTCTGCTCAGTATATTGTTCTCTGTGTCCACAACTCTCTCTCTATTCCCCTTTACTTATTCCTATATTCCTATTTATTTATTCCTCCTTCCCCTTCTTTCAAATATAAATTGTCCTGACCTGAAGATCCTATAGCAGTGTAATTGCCAGTAACTGTTCCTAAGTTATACCAATGCCTGTATTTATCTTAATATCCAAGTAAATTCTTTAATATATCCTCACCTTTGCTAAATAAACCAGATTTTACCCTTTCTGTAGTGAATTTTTTCTCTTTCCTTCTTTTTTGTTGTATGCTGCTTTCTCAGAATTACAATTTGCTTGTTTGCTTTTAACCTAGATTGCTCTTTTCTTCCCAGTTAGTTAAGATAAATATCTCTTTCCACTAAGACCTCTCTTCTGTCTCACTCTGCCTCATGATGAGTTATCTCTGGGTGGCTATGGGTATTTTTTAAATCTACTAAGGAGACTTAGCTAAGAAGGGATACATTTTATTTGGATTTAGATTGATATATTCAAGTGGTTTCAGTCAAATCCATGACTAGTATTTCTAGCTATACCCATGTAGAAATGATTCAGGAGTTTTGGGGGAACTTGCAAAACTAGAAATCATAGTAAAATGTTCTACAGGACTAGGATCTGAAGTATGTAAGTGGAATGGGAAAAAACAGTTCAAATTATTTGGAACAGAAGGTAAGGTGGGAAATTCACATAATCATCGAATGTGTAAGTTGTAAGAGATATTTTCCTTTTGACAAATCAAAACAGAAGTAAACTAAAGTTAAAATTATATGTAACATGTCCAATCAGTCTTTTGTTAAGGAGCCCACCCCCACTTTTTAACAACATCAAACCCTAAAACACTTGGATTCAGTTTTTCCTACACAGGTCTTTTTTTTTTTAATGTTTGAATTCTCAATATTTAAAAATAAGGTATGCTTTTTATTACATAGCATATTGAGCTATTTTTTAAATATATAGTTCTATGCTACTGAGTATTTGCAAAATTTGCAAACTGAAACATTGTGTCCGTTAAATGATAATTCTCCATTCTCCCCTCCCTCCAGTAAGCACCATTCTATTTACTGTTTTAATGAATTTGACTATGCTAAGTACCTCACATAAGTGAAATCATACAATATTTATTCTTTTGTGACTGGCTTATTTCACTAAGTATAATGCCTTCAAATTTCATCTATCTTTCGCATGGGTCAGATTTGTCTTCCTTTTTAAAAGTGACTATATGTATATACCACATTTTGTTCATTCATTCATCTGTCAGTGGGCATTTGGGTTGCTTCTATCACTTTGGCATTGTGAATAATGTTGCTATGAACATTGGAGGCTAACTGTTTGAGTCCCTGTTTTCAATATTTTTGAGTATAAACCCAGAACTGGAATCGCTGGATCATATGGCAGTTTTGTTTTTAATTGTTTGAGAAACTATAGCACAAGACAGTGCTTACAAGGCAGTTTATATAAAAAAAAAACTATACGAGGCAATAACCAAGTACTTTCTCTCGGAAAAAAAAAACTCCAAAATTTAGGAGGATCGAGTTATCTTTCCGGCATGGCAGAAATTATTTTGGAGCCAAATGAATGCTCAGTCCATCACGAGGAACATGCATCTGTCAGTTAGCCACAACACTCAATTGTATTACTTGCTTGTTCCTTGGCGGTATATATTTTTGGGACTTTGACCTGGAGCTCGAGAGAATCTGTATAAAAAGAGTGATGAGAGAAAGTGGGAAAGAAGGGGGAAAACAATAAATACAAATGTGCTGAAGATGGACTAGAAGGCTTGCCCCATCCTTAGGTCAAATCAAGAAGGGCAGAGGGCTACAAAACAGGTGAACAATTTACAGAAATTGTGTATTTAAAAAACATTCATAAATATTGGAGTTGATTATTGGAGAAAAATTTATGAATATGTATGAATTTGACTTGCCATGGTTTGGTTAACTAACACCAGACCCCCTACCATATAACTCCAATTTCAGTTTCCATATTACCTGTACATAATTTCATTATGTACAAACTTTGCTCCTAGGCCATGAAACCAGAAACTGCTACATAGTTAACAGATATACAACATGATCAGTGGCCAATTATGCTGCTTCTTTCAAATTCTGTGATTGGTCACTGCACATCTGTTCATCAGGTCATGCACAGACAGGAAAGCATATAGTTGTGTTAGCTTCCTGTCTTCCAGTGGTAAACCCACACGGCATTTTGCAAAACTGGACAATAGAAAGAAGGAATTCACCAAAAAGATGAAAATGCAAAAGAGAACAAAATGACAATGCTGGAAGTAAAATTTTAATAGAACATATGTGGAAATAGTCTATAGAAGAAGGTTGACTGTAAGAATGTTGACACTGCGGCCATTCAATAGACTATAGAGGAGAAATGTAATGAAGGCAAATTTATCTACATTAATGAGGGAATTTGTTGTAAGGAAAAGAACCAAAATGTCCAGGAGAAAATGATGCTGGCAAACAAAAAAACAAAAAACTTCACATTTAATAAAGTCTTGGAAATTTTTTTTGACATTGAAAGTGTGAAGGTTAACATGTTGGAAATTCATCCACACTTAAAAAAGAGTATACCAATGTGCCACAGCTGGAAAAGATGCTCACTCCATGTTTTAAGTTATATGACAGGAATGTAAGCATTATTCAAACTACTCTCGGTGTGTTTTTTACAAAGAAATAAAACACTTTAATTCTCAATGTTTCTAATATTTTAAACCGCGCAGTAAGTAAATGTTTGTTGTGTTTGTTTTTATCTCCCTAGACATTGATAATCATCAGTGAGAAAGTTTTTAATGTTTAACAAAAGTTTTTAAGTTCATGAAATGGTAGTCATTTTTTCCCATTGATTAGATAACTTTGGAAGGTTTCAGTTTACCTGGTCATTTATGTCTATGCATATCCTGTCTTTTTTTTGTTGTTGTTCATTTTTTAACCCCCAGCCTCTGGCTCATCCTTGCTTTTGGGTTGATTAAAAGCAATGAATGTGAAAGTACTAACAAAATATAGATGTGCTTTAAAATAAATATGGTCTGAGTTGTGGCTTCAACATTGGCCCTTTTCTACCCACACAGGTTTGGGCAGGATATCCAATCCTTGTAAAGCTTATTATCTTCACTGTGGAAGTGGAAAGTACAAGCTCCTTGTTAGGAAGATTACTATATGGTGACTAATGTAAGGTTTAATATAGTGGGTGTTCAATTAGTAAGTATTAGAGTTGGTAAGTTTGCTTTCTACGTAATTTGGAGAAGATAGGAAGTTTATGTAAAAAGCTAAAAGTTTGGATTTTATGCTATGGTAAGAAGTCACTGGGGATTGTGTACAATGTACACTAATAATTAATTTGTGTCTTATGAAGATTAATCATGGAACACTGGGCATGATGGATTAGAGAATGAAAGAACTAACGGCATGGTGGTACATTGGGAGTGTAGAATAGCGGACGTGTGTATGATGATAAAACTTAAATAAGTAAGGGCTCAATAAACAATGTTCAATGAATAAAATCTAAAGGAAAATTGCAATTGATGTATATTTAATGCACTTAATGATTTAAACTATCAGTAAACATATGCTTGGAGAAAATCTTGGAAAGCCTATGTGCTCTGGTAAGTATGTAATTATTTCATCAGTGTATTCCATGACTTTTGACAGGGCATTTCTAGTAGGGTTTTTTTGAATATCTTTTCAGAGGCACCATATTAGTCAGGCAGGATTAATTGTTGTAGAAAATGACCCTGAATCATTATGATTTACCATAAAAGTTTATTTCTCAGCAGAGAGAGTCTGAAAGGCAGGGCCAAAATTGTTTAATCATCCTTCTGCTGCCTTCTACGGCACCAGAATCCTCTACTAGTCTCTCTCTGTTTGGGAGAGGGAGAAAGAGGGTATCTCCTGGGAGATAGCAGAGGCAAGACCTACAAATGACATATATTCCATTAGCCAGAATCCAGGCAGTGCTTCAGTTAGTTAAAACACATGTACACAGAATTGTCTCTACTGATGGAAATACATTTTGGGGTGATTTGGAGTATGTGGGTTGAGGTTGTCCAGCACTTGTTCTCATAAAATAAGTTTTCAGATGGAATTGAGAGAATGTGACATTTTAACAAGGCTGTTGGGAATAACATATATCCAAACTACTATCGTTTTACATCAAAGTTCTAATGTTTGCAACAATATTTTAAAAGCAGAAAGTTGTGAGGAAAAAAAAGGATGTCAGCATGTAATGAGTTTTAAGCAACCATGCAGAGGAAAGAACAAAAGCCATTGAGAAGTCAAGGATGACAAAATTTCAATCCCAGGACTTTAAAGTAAAAAGAGGATACAACTAAATTCCAAAAATCAGGTTATTGATCTGGAAAATGTATGAGTTACCTACAAGTAGGGTAATGTTATACACCAGTTTTCTTGGCAGAATCCATTACATTTGGAGTCCTAACAAAATAAGTATCAATGTGTCCCAGTTTAGACATATGATCATCCTCTTCATAAGGGCTTACCAAAGGGAATCAAATAAATATGAACGCATTTTTAAGAATATTGCCTAAGTAGTTTAACTTTTAAAACTAAAATTGCTTAATAAAATTAACCAAATTATTTGAATAAGGGCCTGTTTTCAGAAATACATTTTAGCAAAAGCTGAAGAGTTATCATAGCATCTTAGAAACAGACTTTTCATACAGCAAGGACATGTCGGTGCACCTACAACGATGTGTAGGGAGATATTTCATAATAAGATCATACGGTCTGCTGAGTAGAACTGTTTCTACAGAAAAAACAATGAATTATAAATGCTTTGACACTGGTCATTGACATCTTCAGCAGATTCTCCTTGCTGTGATTGTGTGCATAACACACAATATATGGATTAGAATTTTCTTTACAGTAGAGCTTTCTCACTGGAAGAACTTGCACTGATCTCCAACATACACACTTTTTTAAGTGTTCCAGTTAAATGATTTTACTGTTAAAAGAAATTAAACCTCTAGATTTTATATCAGTCATTTCTCTTTGAGTGTGAGTTAGAACCCCTTGAAATTACTTGCATCTATGAATACTGAAGAATCTTTTCCAGGCTTGAAAAGTTGAGATCAAGACCTTAGTCCTCTTCTACCTAAGAAATAGTCCCCATGAGGTCCTTATGTAAGAGCCAGCTGGTCTCCCCGGATGAAAAATCTGATTTTTTTTTCTTTGGTATCATTAATATACAATTACATGAGCAACATTGTGGTTACTAGATTCCCCCCATTAACAAGTCCCCACCACATACCCCATTACAGTAACTCTCCATCAGCATTGGTCAGAGCTAATATTCAAAGGACTAAAATGAACCTTATGAAGCTTATTTATTAAAGACTTTTCCCATTAAATATCTGTATTTGTGGATTTCAGAATTTTCCGGTTGGCTCTGGTGTCAGCTTTCTAAACCTAAGTGGAAATAGCAAGGTGATTGATCCTACTCAAAATAAAGTTTGGTTGGCCCTACAGTCTAATCATAGGGAAAGCACACATTCCAGTCAGACATTTGAAAGCACCAGGGGACTCCGCAATGAGGATTTTCAATGAAGCGGTGATGGCTTTACTCTAATGACAGAGTGAGATTTCACAAACCACAGTTAGTTTGAAGGTGAAAACATTAGTGCTTTGTGACAAAGCTGATAAAGTCATCAGAGCCTTGTAATGTCAGAGAAAATTTAATGATTCTCAATCATTTCCTTCCAATTGGATTACTCTGTAGCCTTCAGAGCAGATTCAAAAACAGCTTCCTTTCTGATGAAGACTTTATGTGCTGTAAGTCAAGACAACAGATATTTCAGTGACAAAGGAGACAGCGACCAGCGGAGGCAATGCCCAGCCAAGCAGATACAAAACACAAACGTGTTCAGTTTTCATAACAAATCTGTTTCTTTCCTGGCATTCTCGACATTGGGAATATGACAGGAACTGACACAAACAAGGGTAGTGAATCAGAATTGATGTTTGTCAAATAAGAACAGAAAGGAGACACACTTGATAAGCTTTTGGCATTTGCAGTTAGAATCTGATGAGGAAGCATCATGCTGGCAGGTACAGGAGGAGGAATGAATATATTGAGTGAGAAAGAAAGTGAATTTGTGCCATCAGTGCAGTAATGTAATTGCTGGTTTGGAGATAAACAACTTCTCTGTGTACAGTAGGGATGATTTGATTGATAGTGATCGCAGAAAAGAAGGCATTAAGTGCTGAATCCATATGTAGGTCATCTCACTTTCTCACACACAGATACCACATATATACATATACTTATGCAGATGCAAACATATGCATCAAACTATACTTGAATGAAGACCAAAATTTGGTTCATAATATTTGCCTTTAGGCATCTTGGTGTATAAAAATTTTTACTTATGCTATATCAACGGTGGATAGCCTCATTTGAAAGAACTACACATATTTTGTAACAGCAAAGGACGAATTTTTCATTATCCAAACCTAAAGACGAATGTAAGGGATTTAAAAAAAGTGCTGACAGTATTGGTGAAATTGTTGTCTGGGACAAATGAGATATTATTAATGCAGTATCACTGGTTTTATCTTCAAATATTAATTTTGAAATTAGGAAAATAAAAAGATGCTTTTCTAAGTTTACTTAAGAGAGTGTGACTATAAACAGAAAAGATCCGTTGGTATTTTAGAAGGGCAAAAGCTCTAAAGGAAAGAATATTATATTAGTACTATATAATAATTATTTAAAATCATTTTAAATAAATAAAAATCTTGTTTAGCTGAATATAAACTATGTTGGAGCATTAGGTTTACTTGCAATTTTGTATAAATGAAATTGTTTTTGGGTCATCAAAGTTCAGAAAACTGCCATAGTCTTACTCACTGCTTGACTTTGTATCACAATGGATTTAGGTCGCTTTAATTTAGATGAAATTTGAGAGTTATCATGAGTTATGTATAAATTGTCTGAAACCACAATTTATGCCTCATCTGTTTCATCAACATTTCTCCTTTAAGCATCCTTACCTAAATTATCTGAAAGACTTTGGGATCTTATTTAACTCAGAGCCCTCACTGAAAAATATCAACCTCTATTATAGAAGATATATTTCAGGGGCTTTCTGTATTCCCTGAATTAAAACCATTATTACATATGGCCCAGTCCCAGAACATTTCCAGGTCAAAAAAAAAAAAAAAAAACCCAGCCACTGAAAGTAATGTCAAAATAAGTTATTTTTGCACATTCCTTAAAAACCTGTGAAAATTCTGTAACAATATTTCTTTGAATTTGCATGGTTCTATCCCATTGACATTCCTTGTAGGTGAGAATAGCCTATGTCTTCATCTAGTACAGCCCAAAGTCAGCCAGAGCAGTACTAATAGATTATCTTATGCCACTACAAGTTTGTATCATTTTCACTGCCTTCATGAAAGGGCCAGGTCTATAGTCCCACTTCTCCTAGTACTTAGTCCAGAATTCCCTTTATTCCATCACAGTCTATGTCTTATTTCAATATGACCCTTCTTAAGTGTCAAGTAGCTCAAATGAAACATTAATTCAATAATAAGCATTGATTGGATGTCAAGTGAAACACCTCCCAAGTAAGAAAAGGCCTTATCCAACAAAAGTGAGCCTAGGATGAAGTTTTCACAGTGTATGGTTTCAGTTACTTTGTAACAAGTTCTGTGCAGCGGCAAACATACATTCTACTGCTCTTGGTTCTCATGGAGTAATAAACATGTAAGACAGGAACAGAGTCCCAGGAGACATTTTCCTAGTGGAAGAATGTTCTAAGTTCTGTACATAGGTAGGACTAGAGGGAAAAGGACAGGCTATTTTTAGAAATTGGAGTAAGTTAGATATAAGATGAAAGCAGAAAGGTGATGGGAGCAAGGAAGAGGGAGAGAGCAGAAGGAAGTCAGTATAAACTGATGACTGTATACAGTGTGTTATTTTACAACTATTCAGTGCAAACCGTCATCTCCATTTTATGAGAAGACTGAATGCAGAACATTTGAGAGACTGAACCATATAAATTTAGTGAGGGAGACAGTATTAACAGAAGTTGCTATCCTTGTATATTCCTATGAGAGTAAATCCTTAATGCTTTAATTATCCTGAGTAATTCTTTGACTTTTAATCTCAGACTTGGTGAATATAGAGTAGTTCCTTTCCTTCCAGGCCCTTCCTTTGACTAGTAAACCCTGGTCATAGCAAAATAAACCAGCATAAGTGAACTCTGACAGTTTGACAGAGGAGAAAGCAGGCTGCCTAAGGACCTCAGAATGTGAGAAATAAAGTGGTGATGAGTCCAATAAATCTTTACCTCACATTTCCCTTCTGGAAAGGGAGTTCCAGAAGCTTCCTGGAATGGCCAATAGCACAGACAAAAAGGAGTAGCTCCAGAAAAAACCTCTTTCCCCTAGCCAAAGAACAGAAGGAAGTGTGGCTTAACACAAGAAACCTTTTTTGGCAAAACCCACTCTATTCCACCCAAATATCAACAGAAAAATTGCATCTATACCCTTGAGGTTGAGGAGGGCTGAGTGGGAAAGAACCTCCACACCCACTCATCAGCTCAGGACTAAATGAGGCAGTGTGATGAAGGCTGGTCCTCTCGGGCTATCCCTCCCTTCCAGGTCAGTGGTGTTCAGAAGAGAGCTGCTTGCATCCCACTTGATTTCAGTGAAGTAACGTGAGGCAGAGCCATACTTTTGTTGACATGTTGTCAACAAGACCTAACAGAAAACTGAGCATCTACCTTCACTGAGACCTGTGCACTACAACTAACAAGAGTGACTGCCTCTAAGAATCCCAGAATCACACAATGGGATAGATAAAATGTCCAAGATATAATCATAAATCACTCATAATAAGAACAAAGTTTATCACAACCTGAAGGCAAACAGAAACAGAGCCCAACACTGAGATGACTCAAAGGTAGTTATCAGACAAAGATTTTAAAGTAAAATGCTTCCATAGCAATTACATTCTCGTGACAAGTAAAAAATATATATATATGTATTTATATATATACACACTTATACAATTTATGTATATATTAAATTATATGTGTGGTTATACATACATTTATAATGTATGTGTATTATACATAATTTTCATATATACAAATATGAAAAAAAATGCAACAACCAGAAAACAAACAACACAAAGCAAAAACCTTGTTAGAAGGGCTCCATAGTAGAGTGGAGCCGATGAAGGATAGAGTCAGTGAACTTGAAAATAGATGAGTAGAACTTACCGCATCTGGAAAACAGAGATAAATAGATTAGAAAAAGAACAACAGAGCCTCAGGGACTTGTGGGACAATAACAAAAATGGTAACATTCATATCATTAGAATCACAGAAGTAGAGAAGACAGTGAGTGGAACTAAAATAAAAATATGTTCAAAGAAATAAAGTCTGAAAAATTCCTGAATTTGGTGAAAGACATAAACCTACCAATTCAAGAAGCTGAGTGAACTCAAAACAGGATACAAAGCCAAATACATACCACAGTACATCATGATTAAACTTTGTAAAATGTGAAGACAAAAGAAAATTTTGAAAGTGGCCACAGAGAAAGGATACATTACTTATAGGGGAACACCTTTAAAGAATAGCTAAGGAATTATTCAAAACAGAAAGTAATTGTTCAAAATAGAAAGTAAATTAGAGAAGGAGGCTTAGAGCTTCAGAAAGGAAAACCAAATTGTAATGGATAAATAGGAATAATGTAATAGACTATATTTCTTCTCATGGGATTTTAAAAACATTTTGGGTGGTTGAAAAATGTTTTAATACTATAATATACAGTATAATATATAAGAGTATTACATAATACTAGGTATTCATTGTAAGTAGCAGCATCTATAAAGATAATTATACTTTAAAAATGAGGAATTTAAAAAGATTTCAGTGGAAGTATATTTCCTATACTCTGAAACAGTAAATTGTCAATATCATAGATTGTGATGTTATATATGCATAATATAAGTAAACACTTAAAGTTTTATAATAAGCAGTATACCCAAACATACTATAAATGAAGGTAGAATCCTAAAAACATGTCTGAGAAAATCACAAGAAAGTAAGAGAAAAGGAGCATTAGAATCAGAGAAAGCGAACAAAAGAAAAAATATAAAATATCACATTTAAGTGCTATCAATAATAATCAAAAATATTTTTCAATCATTATCTAACATAATTATCTAAAATGTGAATGGTTTAAAGACACCAATTAAAAGAGATTGACCATTGGCAGTGTGGAAAAACATGTGACCTAACAACAAGATCTTCACAGGAAACTATATGAAAATTTAATGAAAAATGTAGGTCGAAAGTAAAAGAATGAAGAAATATGACATGTAAACATTACTTTTTAAAAAAGTGAGTGACTACATTGTATTAGACAGACTTCAGAGCAAAGAAAATCACTAGACACAAAAAGAAATATTACGTAGTAACAGATAAGTTTACTAAGAAGATACAATAATTTTAAATGTTCACACACTAAACAACAGAGCCACATGTGTACAAAGCAAAATCTGATAGAGACGGAAAGAGAAATTGACAAATCTACCATTATAATTTGGTATTTCAATACCCAACTTTTAATAATTTATAGAACTGAATAACATAACTACCTAAAATATCTAATTGGCATTCATAGGACACTCCATTCAGCAAGAGCAGAATGTTGTTGTTTTTTTTCACACACCCCTGGAACATTTAACAAGATAGCTCATATTCTGGACATAAAACAAAACTCAATACATAAAACAAAACTCATACAAATTATGCTCACTGATCATAAAATAATTAACTAGAAATCAGTAATAGAAATACGATATGAAATTCTACAAACACTTGGAAATTTAGCAACACAGTTCTAATGAATCCATAGAGCAAAAAAGAAGTCTCAAGGGAAATAAAAAATACAGAGAACTGAATACAAATGAAAATAAATTAACTTGTATAGATGAAGTTAATGCAGTGCTGTGAGGGATATTTATTTATAGCACTAAGTGCTGACATTATAAAAGAAGAAAGGTTTTAATTTGTTTTTATCCCCAGAAACTTGAAAGAAAAAGAGTACTATAAATGCAAAGTAGAGGGAAGAAAATAATAAAAATGGGAATAGAAATCAATGAACATGAAATATGAAATAATAGACAATAGCAATGAAACCAAAAGCTGGTTGTTCAAAAAAAAATCAAAAACACACAGAAAACAAACAAAAACCCCCAAGACTGGCAAGGATAAAAAGAGAATAAAAAGTGAAAAGGCACAAGTCACCAATATAGGGAATGAACTAGGGTTATCTCATAAGATTTGTGGGATCATAAAAGTGTAAAGATGCATATAGATCACAGAACAGGGCATGACATGCAAAGGCATATTAATGGTTAGCTCTTCTCCTAGTAATTCAACACATGTTTTGATATTTGCACTGACTGTCAGGCACTAGTTTATTGCTAGGTGCTGGGAAACTGATACAAACTGAAGTGTTTGTATCACTTAAGATACAATCAGGCAACAGAAATCACACAGTTATTAGAACAGAGAATTTAAAGGATCATTTCCTACATGTAAAGTTTATTAGCGGGAAAGGCAAGAAAAGAACATCAGGGTATCTTGGAGGTAAGAAGTGCAGGAAGGAGCTGAGGACTCAGAGGGCTGAGGGAACCAAGGGTGGAGATGGACATTTCAAAACTCAGAAACTTAGAGGAGGTTCCTGAAGGGCTGAAACTCTAACAACAAAGGAGGCTGTTTTTGGTGTTTCTGCACATTAAAGCTTGTTCTATAAATGTTGGAAAAATGGCAAACTAGATTCAGCTCCTACTCTGAGAAGGCTCTGCTGTTCCAAGGGAGAAATACTTACTGGACGATGCTCACAAGGTCAGGAAATCCGCAGGAAGTAACAGTGGCCTTCCTCCCCAGTCTTGCAATCACTCTACAGCAACATCTATTGAAAGAGTTTAGCAAAGAGCCTGCATATTTGGTAAAGCAGAAATATGGCTTGAGTTCCTGCCCTAGGATTATAATTCAGATTATAGTTTGGAGTTGAAAGACAAGAATATAATAACCGGCACAATCATCTTGGCTAATCAGCATCCATATCCATCCTCTTCACAAAGTTGAACTGCTATGACCCAATAAACAGGTATGTATATTTCTGAGAGGAAAAAAAAAGGTTATGGGATTTGAAATCATAGCCAAGTCTCTAAATGCTTTTTTTACTCTATTTTTATAGTACCCTTCATTTATTCATGTCATGAAATTTATCATGTCAATTAGAATTTACCGGTTTATTATTTATCACTTCCAGTAGACTGAGAGTTGCTTCAGAACAGACAATGAATAATCTATTGTGCATCTCCAGAAACTAGAATGATGACTGACAGAAAGGACACAGTAAATGTCTGTGGTAAGAGTATAGGAATCTCATAGCCTGAGTCAGGCATAATTATGACACATAAAAGTTACTGAATGTTTACTCATTTTCAGATAAATTTCAAAGGGCTATACATATGTTGATTCATTTAATCAAATTGAAACAACCCATAGAAGTCTCATGCATGGAGAACTGTGTCATGCTAAGCCTGAATGGTGGTATCAAACCTCAACAGTAAACAAAGCCTGGGCAAGCCACTTAAGGTAGGTAGAGTGCACAATATTTTCATGGTAGGAAGGAGGGAAGAAATTAATACAGCACAGACGATGATGTGGTAATCAGATCAAGATAAGTACCTAATATGGCTCAGGTCACTTGATTTTAAGAACTTTTTTTTTTTTCCCCAGCTGGAAAATGAATGGGTAGGGACAACATAAAGTCTCTTATCTATTTTATATCTGATATTCTGTGATTTTAATATTTAGGGACAAGCAATCACATTGCTGAAAATCATTCTTTCATCAGGTATTGCATAATATTGCTAGATCTACTTTGCTTCAGTTATAAAAACAGAAAAGTGAATTCAATGATGTGTTATGCAGAGGACATGAGTTTGTGTGTGTGTGTTGTGTGTGTATATGGTTATCCAGGGCTTTTTTTGCTTGCCTCAGTCGGTGACCTGAGCTCTTCATGGTGAACTGAGTCTTCTAGAGAATCTGGATAGAAGGAGAGTCATGAGTCTTTGGAGAAATAACTTGGAAATTTCAAAAAGAAGCATAGACATGTTCAGAGCAAAGACTGTAGGCTTAAACTAGGACTGTTGATGCCTGGAAAGGGTAATAGATATTTTCAGTCTGGAGCTTATATGTGAATGATGTAGAGCACATTAAAAGGCAGCTCCATGAAAATGCAATTGCAATTCTCCGACTTAATTTCCCACAGTCTAGACAGAGATTTTGTTCTTGGAGCTGGAGAAGGTACATATCTAAAAAAAATTTGTGTGAATATGAATCATGACGCTAGGGTGTATTTTAGGTTTTTTCAGCTTTCAGAAGAGAGTCACTCTTCTCATCCATTCTTCCTTCAATATTTACTGAAGTCTGTTACACAGTCTCTTTTCTAAGCACTTACGACGCACCAGTGATTATTGAGGCTGAGGTATTAGAAGTTTAGAGGCAGGAAACAGAAGGAAGAAGAATAGAAAACTAAGTAGTCATCAAAAAGAACACTGGACCATTCAAGATACAATGTATCTTTAGAGCTCTATTATCTTGTTAACCACTCTAAGATAGCTTTGCTTCCTTCCATTGCTCTTGTGCTCTACAGTTACTGTTTTTTTGTTACGCTTTTGCTGATAATAATTCTTTTTATCTTTATTATTATTACTTTTAAAATTCATACTTTCTACAATTCTATAGCTAAAAAAGGCTCAGCTGCATTTTGTGACATGTTTTCATTGCCTGGGTTTGGTTATATAACACCCTAGATTCGGGACCTACTCCAAGGACTTAGGACCATTTTGTTTTTGGCATTCGTCTGTGCTGCAGTTGGTCCATGAATCCTGGCCAGAGTCCTGAGTGTTATTCTTCAGGCACTGACTAATCAGGTAACTAAAAATTTCAATCTTCCACAGAAAGATCACATTGCACCCAGCTACACACCATGTTCTCTGGACATCCTCCTGAAAAATGCTGGCAATGCTAAAGATCTAGATATCCTGAATTAACATCCTGCAACCCACCTTTGTCTGCCCTAACCAAAAATAAAACAAACCAAACCAAGAAGAAGCCCTTGAGAGCTGTCTTCTTTGATTAAGAATTAGGCTATGTTTTTCTCCTATTAAATATAAACAATTTTATGACCATGCTCAGATAGGGTCACTTTGTGACTGTGATGGGATGAGACAAAAGAAAAGACCATTCATACTTATGTCTGACCAGAGACCAAATCGGTAAATGCACTGCAAACCACACATGTGGCCAAGCCTCCTCTTACTGGACCCACATGAGTACCTCCTCATGCTCTACCAATACAGCTTAAACTTTCTGCATTTCTTCTGCCAAGTAGATGCCCATTAGTAAGATAATGAATGATAAAATTGTCCCATTTTTATCTGTACCCAGTCCAAAGCACAGCTGTGCTTTCTTGAACCTTTGCTAAAATCACTGAACAGAAGCCCAAATCTTAAGACCAGTCCCTTCTAATATCTTCTTCTGTGGACACCCAGGACTTCTCCTGTGGTGTTTGATCTTTCTTGCTAGAACATGCAACAATCAACCCACCTTGATTGACTAAAGCGGTCTAATTCTGTCAGTTATTTTAAACAAGGAAGGGATGGATCTGATATAATCTGAGTTTCAAAAAGTTCACTTTGGCTGCTGGGTGAAGAAATGACCACAGGGATGAAAGAAATGAAAGGAAGGAAGGTATTTCAGTTATTTCAGTGCTCCATTTAAGTGACTAATCAGAAGATACCTTTAATAAACTACATAGAACGTAGAGGAAGGAGGAATTCAGTGAGACTTCTAATTCTTAAAATAGAGTTTTCATATCAGGAAGAAAATTAATAAATATTTATGTGAATATTGTAGATAATTTTAAAAACCTGTCATGTGATGTGAAGACTATTTTTTTCAAAGCAATACTTATTTCTATTTAAACTAAAAAGATTGTTGCATTTGATTTAGTTTTGTTTTTACTCAAAGGAGTCATTTTTTATTTGCAAACCCCTTGGCTTTTGAGTTAGTAATTTATTTTGCTGTGGGTTTAAGAGAGTCCCTTTTCTCAGAATGAAGGGAAATGAAAACACCAAGGCAATGATAACATATGGTAGGGGCAAGACAATTACCCACAGCTTTATAACCTAGTCTTTTAGTAATTGTTTATATTGATCTGTCTCTGAATGATGCCTTGTGTTTCTCCAAATAGGACATGCCATATCATACCTACATTCTACTCACCCACCTGGAAAACCTCTTCCTATCTTTCAAACTTATGAATCACTTTTTATGCAAAACCTTCCTTTTAATCATGATCTTATAACTCCCTTTGAACCTCACTCCCTGACCAAGCAGAATTAGGTGTTCCCTCTGCTTCCAAACTCTTGTTGTCATGCATCACTCTGAATTTGACCTGTCTGTCTTCCTCACCAGACTCAGAGCTTTTTGATGGTCAGGTGCTCTGAATCTGTGGTACCTAGTTCACTAGTTGATATCGAAGTTTTATGTATATTTATGAACCATGTACACTATGCCTAGTCCTGGGCTATGTGCATATTAATTTTTTTCATTGCATGAATTGACTGATGGATGTATGGAGTTAACAAACTCATTGTGGATAAGATATGGTGGTCCTTAAGATAATCAAAATAGATTTCTCAGTAAATTACAGCCAAAAGCTGAAAGTAAGAAACTGTAAATGGTGAACAGGATTACATGGTGGGAAGACTAATTTTTATAAAACACTTTATTTTTTTAATTTAGCAGAGGAATAGGTGAAGTGCATACAAACTAAAGAAAACTAAATTTTGACATACTGTATTCCTAGTTTGGATCAAACTTTTCATCTTGCCTCAAACATTCAAAAATATTTTCCTAATTTCCCAGTTTACTTTTTCAGAATTTGGGCTTTAAAAATATCGATGAATGTTCAAAGAAATGTGTATAAAATGTTTATTTTTTAAAGTCTTGAATTCCAAATAGTCACCTTTAAAATAAAAATTCCATTGTAGGTTTTCAGGAAAGAAAGTTTTCACATTTTCTAAATTACTGGTTGGTGCTAAATGACAGCATATGCTGAGTCCATATAATCACATATTTTTCAACATTTAAGATATTTATACAAAATATATGTCTATCTAGACATGTGGAATTTTGTGTAATAACTAACTGCTAAGTGGATTCATATTTAAATGTAAATATCTTTGCAAAGTACACTGTGTTGAAATTACTAATTTCCATACTAGACATTTAAAAATTTGCATGTATAATTGCACATTTCTTCATGCAAATAAAAACTTAGTTTATTGCCCTCCCAGTAAAGATATTTATGTATTTATCTATGCACACTCAATGTAAATACAACCATTTAGATTTAAATACATTCATATTATTGTGATTAGATACTTATTACTTTTATATTTTAAACCATTTTATTTTAATATGATAAACATTGTTATGCTTGATCTTTATGAAGTGTAGGGAAACTAAGTTTGCTATTTCTCCACAGTATCTGAATTTTAGGAATATTTGATTGAAAATAGAGGGGGGTGATTTGTTTTAAATGGCTTATAAAATATCAGATGTGTACAATCTCAGAAACCTTGTTCACTTTGTAAATGACATTCAAGTATGAAATATGTATTTAATACATAAATAAATTATAACTTTTATAAAAGGGAGCCTATTTGGGTAGAATAATTTAGGGGAATTCTTTGGCCTGGACACTGTTCATTGTCAGCTCTACAAACAATACAACAGAAGGATACAAAAAAAATGACCGTATTTATTATGTATGATTAGGCACCCACAGAATTTCCCACTCACACATGCTGCTGGAACACAGAATATGTTGTAGCCGTTTTGTTCTTGATTCTTCTTTCTAACTCTAAAGGCTTGGTATTGTCATGACACATATTGAGATTCTGAGATCGACGTATTGTTTCAGTGAACACGATTGTATGGCATTTTTTTTCTTATCTGAGTCAATGTTTTCCTCAATACCATGAAGTAAATTAAAATAAAGTGTTTAAATCTACTGCTTATGGTAAAGAAAAACTAATCTCATTCTAATAAATATGAAATACAGCTTGTCATGTTCCTTTCACTCTGTAGAAATGCTACCACAAGGCTTCACCAGTTAAGCCTAATATGTTGACATTTATTTTTGCTACAATAAATGTTAGGATTATATTTTTGCATTAAATTCTGGCATTTTTAAAGATCACGATGACAAGGAATTTATTCCTCAAATCACTCTGGTTTGTTTTTACTTTTTGAATATGGATTTGGCCATGTGTCTCCAAGGCACAGTACAAAGCATATTTCATATGTTTTGCAACCTATTAGTTTGATTTAAATCCACTTTTTCCATCTGGATTTATGCAAGCCTTCCTTGATGTTATTTGCTCTGAATTATTGCCCAGAAATAATCACACTGAATCCAATTTTACACTGGCTGTGTGGCTTACCAAGTCTGTCATTGTAAAACTTTAAGGCTTTTGTAGTTTGTTTCAATTAAGACAATTCCTCAAATACTCTATATATGAATATGTAATACGCTTTTTGACACATATTTTAAAATTTCCCTATCCTTCCTTAAATATAGAACAAATATGATGACATGTTTTAAAAACTATAATTCTTACAGAGACAGTGGAACAAAACAACACATAAAAATAATGTTTTTTGTATAGTCAACATAAAACTTACATACAGTAGATTAGGTCATTCTCAATATGATTGGAATTGAGACCTCGAAAATAAGCATAGTGCTGAAAGCATTGATGGAGTTCTTTTGTATCTCAAAGATTTGTTTATCGCAGTAATACAACAGTTCAAGGAGAATATAAATTTGAGATTCATCCTTTTTTTATGTTTTTAAATAACTCTCTAAGCTAAGTGAAGAGTGAAATGAGACATTTTTCAAAGAAGGTAATACATCTAGATAATCCAGACATTAAACCTTGTTTTTCAATTGTTTTTGTTTTCTCTCACTGCTTTGGTCTATGTCTACAGGAAAAAATGAATCTGAATTGTTTTCTACCCATATGTAGTCATTAGTTTTCATCGACCTTATGAGAAAACCTGATAACATTGAACAAGTAACAGATTGTATTAGTAAAATGAGTTGTTTTCCATCGTATATAAAAGTCCAGAGAATTTCCATTGAGAACTTTATATAAGTAAATGTGTTGGTGTTACTGGCACCTGGACAAGTCTAATTTGGATTCTGACCACTTATGAAAAGTTTGGACTGCACTGTGTTTGCTAACGCAAAGAACACAACTTGGTAATCTTTACTCTTTGGTAAATAAGTTTCTTTCTTTCCTTTTTTTTTCCTTGTGATAAACTTACTTTCAGCCTCTCTCCATGATTAGAATCAAAATCTATATTAAAGACATTTGGAGGATTAATTCCAGTATTTTTTTTAAATATCCATCAAGGAAAAGAAACATTTGGGTTAAAAGATATTCTAAGTAACAAATCCAAATTCTTTTCTATTTATATGGATGAAAAGGTTGAAATGGTTTGGCAAGATGAAATGTAGAACAATCACCTGAATGTTTCTGGTAGCAATAAAACATCATGCTAAGAGGTCAAATATACACAGGCAAAGTGAAGTGGAATTATGAGGTAATTGTTCATGTGATTCTATACTTAAAGCTTTCAGCCAATCTAGTTAGAAAATAAAGAAAATTTTCTCTTTACCTTGACTTATTTATGTAGTGACCTTAATAATCCTCTTTATCTTTTTCTATAAATTGCCTTTTCCTTTTAGAATAAGGACAACTACATTAGAAAATACCAGTAGTTGTTCTATTTAACTATTACATATCATTTGGAGATGATCATTTAAACCAAAACTTGCCTCGACACACCCTTCTGCAAGATGCAGAAAAATTGCTATACTCTTTTTTTTATATAATTTATTTGGTATCATTAATTTACAATTACATGTGCAATATTATGGTTATTAAACTACCCCTTCATCAGGTCTCCCCCACCAACCCCATTACAGTCACTGTCCATCAGCGTAGTGAGATGCTATAGAATCGCTACTTGACTTCTCTGAGTTGTACAGCCCTCCCCGTGCCCCCCCAACATTACGTCTGCTAATCGTAATGCCCCTTTTCCCCCGTATCCCTCCCTTCCCACCCATCCTCCCCAGTATCTTTCCCTTTGGTAACTATTAGTCCGTTGTTGGGTTCTGTGAGTCAGCTGCTGTTTTGTTCCTTCAGTATTTTTTCTTTGTTCTTATACTCCACATATGAGTGAAATAATCTGATACTTGTCTTTTTCGGCTTGGCTTATTTCACTGAGTATAATACCCTCTAGCTCCACCCATGTTGTTGCAAATGGTAGGATTTGTTTTCTTCTTATGGCTGAATAATATTCCATTGTGTATATGTACCACCTGTTCTTTATCCATTCATCTAATGATGGACACTTAGGTTGCTTCCATTTCTTGGCTATTGTAGATAGTGCTGCAATAAACATAGGGGTGCATCTGTCTTTTTCAAATTGGGCTGCTGCATTCTTAGGGTAAATTCCTAGGAGTGGAATTCCTGGGTCAAAAGGTATTTCTATTTTGAGTTTTTTGAGGAACCTCCATACAGCTTTCCACAATGGTTGAACTAATTTGCATTCCCACCAGCAGTGTAGGAGGGTTCCCTTTTCTCCACATCCTCGCCAACATTTGTTGTTGTTTGTGTTTTGGATGTTGGCCATCCTCACTAGTGTGAGGTGATATCTCATTGTGGTTTTAATCTGCATTTCTCTGATGATTAGTGATGTGGAGCATCCTTTCATGTGCCTGTTGGCCATCTGAATTTCTTCTTTAGAGAAGTGTCTATTCAGGTCCTCTGCCCATTTCTTAATTGGATTATTTACTTTTTGTTTGTTAAGGTGCGTGAGTTCTTTATATATTTTGGATGTCAACCCTTTATCAGATACATTATTTATGAATATATTCTCCCATACTGTAGGATGTCTTCTTGTTCTACTGATGGTGTCCTTTGCTGTACAGAAGCTTTTCAGCTTCATATACTGCCACTTGTTCATTTTTGCTTTTGTGTCCCTTGCCTGGGGAGATATGTTCATGAAGTCGCTCATGTTTATGTCCAAGAGATTTTTGCCTGTTTTTTTCTAAGAGTTTTATGGTTTCATGACTTACATTCAGGTCTTTGACCCACTTTGAGTTTACCTTTGTGTATGGGGCTAGACAGTAGTCCAGTTTCATTCTCTTACATGTAGCTGTCCAGTTTTTCCAGCACCAGCTGCTGAAGAGGCTGTCATCTCCCCATTGTATATCCAAGGCACTTTTATCAAATATTAATTGACTGTATATGTTTGGGTTAATGTTTGGATTTTCTATTCTGTTCCACTGGTCTGTGGGTCTGTTTTTGTGCCAATACCAAATTGTCTTGATTACTGTGGCTTTGTACTAGAGCTTGAAGTCAGGGAGTGTAATTCCCCCTGTTTTATTCCTCCTTCTCAGGATTGCTTTGGCTATTCGGGGTCTTTTGTGGTTCCATATGAATTTTAGAATTATTTGTTCCAGTTCATTGAAGAAACCTGTTGGTAGTTTGATAGGGATTGCATTGAATCTGTAGATTGCTTTAGGTAGTATAGCCATTTTGACAATATTTATTCTTCCTAGCCAAGAGCATGGGATGCATTTCCACTTGTTAGTGTCCTCTTTAATTTCTCTTAGGAGTGTCTTGTAGTTTTCAGACTACAGGTCTTTCACTTCCTTCGTTAGGTTTATTCCTAGGTAATTTATTCTTTTTGATGCAATTGTGAATGGAATTGTTTTCCTGATTTCTCTTTCTGTTAGTTCATCATTAGTGTATAAGAAAGCAAAAGATTTCTGTGTGTTAATTTTGTATCCTGCAATTTTGCTGAATTCAGATATTAGTTCTAGTAGTTTTGGAATGGAGTCTTTAGGGTTTTTTATTACAGTATCATGTCATCTGCAAATAGTGACAATTTAACTTCTTCTTTACCAATCTGGATGCCTTGTATGTCTTTGTTTTGTCTGATTGCTGTGGCTAGGACCTCCAGTACTATGTTGAATAACAGTGGAGAGAGTGGGCATCCCTGTCTTGTTCCTGATCTTAGATGAAAAGCTTTCAGCTTCTCGTTGTTAAATATGATGTTAGCTGTGGGTTTGTCATATATAGCCTTTATGATGTTGAGGTACTTGTCATCTATACCCATTTTGTTGAGAGTTTTAATCATGAATGGATGCTGAATTTTGTCAAATGCTTTTTCAGCATCTATGGAGATGATCATGTGGTTTTTGTTCTTCTTTTTGTTGACGTGGTTGATGATGTTGATGGATTTTCGAATGTTGTACCATCCTTGCATCCCTGGGATGAATCCCACTTGATCATGGTGTATGATCCTCTTGGTGTATTTTTGAATTCGGTTTGCTAATATTTTGTTGAGTATTTTTGCATCTATGTTCATCAGGGATATTGTTCTGTAATTTTCTTTTTTGGTGAGGTCTTTGCCAGGTTTTGGTATTCAAGCGATGCTGGCTTCATAGAATGAGTTTGGAAGTATTCCCTCCTCTTCTATTTTTTGGAAACTTTAGGGAGAATGGGTATTATTTCTTCTCTATATGTCGGGTAGAATTCAGAGGTGAATCCATCAGGTCTGGGGGTTTTGTTCTTGGGTTGTTTTTGATTAACAATTCAACTTCATTGCTGTTGATCGGTCTGTTTAGTTTTTCTGTTTCTTGCTTGGTCAGTCTTGGAAGGTTGTATTTTTCTAAGAAGTTGTCCATT
Source organism: Smutsia gigantea (assembly GCA_032199065.1). Classification (NCBI taxonomy): domain Eukaryota; kingdom Metazoa; phylum Chordata; class Mammalia; order Pholidota; family Manidae; genus Smutsia; species Smutsia gigantea. The sequence continues at coordinate 29,578 of JAVSCE010006718.1, forward strand.
TCTTCTATGTTTTCCAGCTTGTTAGCATATAGATTCTCATAATATTCTCTTATAATTCTTTGTATTTCTGTGGGGTCCGTCGTGAATTTTCCTTTCTCATTTTTGATTCTGTTTATATGTGTAGATTCTCTTTTTTCTCTTAATGAGTCTGGCTAAGGGTTTATCTATTTTGTTTATTTTTTCAAAGAACCAGCTCTTGGTTTCATTGATTTTTTCTTTTGTTTTATTCCTCTCAGTTTTATTTATTTCTTCTCTAATCTTTATTATGTCCTTCCTTCTGGTGACTTTGGGCCTCATTTGTTCTTCTTTTTCCAATTTCAGTAATTGTATCTTTAGACTATTCATTTGGGAATGTTCTTCCTTCTTTAAATAGGCCTGGATTGCTATGTACTTTCCTGTTAGAACTGCCTTTGCTGCGTCCCACAGAAGTTGTGGCTTTGTGTTGTTGTTGTCATTAGTCTCCATATATTCTTTGATTTCTGTTTTGATTTGGTTGTTAACCCATTGATTAGTTAGGAGAGTGTTGTTAAGTCTCCATGTATGTGTGAGCCTTTTTGATTTCTTTCTAAAATTTATTTCTAGTTTTATACCTTGGTGATCTGAGAAGTTGGTTGGTAGGATTTCAATATTTTTGAATTTACTGAGGTTCTTTTTGTGGCCTAGTATGTGGTCTATTCTGGAAAATGTTCCATGTGCACTTGAGAAGAATGTGTATCCTGTTGCTTTTGGGTGTAGAGTTCTGTAGGTGTCTGTTAGGTCCATCTGTTCTAGTGTGTTGTTCAGTGCCTCTGTGTCTTTACTTATTTTCTGTCTGTTTGATCTGTCCTTTGGAGTGAGTGGTGTGTTGAAGTCTCCTAAAATGAATGCATTGCTGTCTATTTCCTCCTTTAATTCTGTTAGTATTTGTTTCACATATGTCGGCACTCCTGTGTTGGGTGCATATATATTAATAATGGTTATATTCTCTTGGTGGTCTGACTGCTTTATTGTAATGTAATGTCCTTTGTCTCTTGCTACTTTCTTCGTTTTGAAGTCTATTTTGTCTGATACAAGTACTGCAGCATCTGCTTTTTTCTCCTTGCTGTTTGCATGAAATATCTTTTTTCATCCCTTCACTTTTATTCTGTGTATATCTTTGGATTTGAGGTGAGTCTCTTGCAAGCAGCATATAGACGGGTCTTGCTTTTTTATCCATTCTCTTACTCAGTGTCTTTTGATTGGTTCATTCAGTCCATTTACATTTAAGGTGATTACTGATAGATATGTACTTATTGCCATTGCTGGCTTTTGATTCGTGGTTACCAAAGGTTCAAGGGTTGTTTCTTTACTATCTAACATTCTATCTTAACTTTCTTGTTAAGTAGTAATTGTAAACACTGTCTCATGTTTCTTTATTTCTCTCCCTTCTTATTCTTCCTCCTCCATTCTTTATATACTAGGTGTTTTATTCTTTGGCTTTAGTTAGTATTTGGATGGTCTGCTTTCTTTGCTACTATTTTGTTTTCTCTGGTGACATCTTTTTAGCCTTAGGAGTGCTTCCATCTAGAGCAGTCCATTTAAGATATCCTGTAGTGGTGGTTTATGAGAGGCAAACTCTCTCAACTTCCGTTTGTCTGGAAGTTGTTTAATCCCTCCATCATATTTAAATGATTATCGTGCTGGATACAATATTCTTGGTTCGAGACCCTTCTGTTTCATTACATTAAATATATCATGCCATTCTCTTCTGGCCTGTAAGGTTTCTGTTGAGAAGTCTGATGATAGTCTGATGGGTTTTCCTTTGTAGGTGATCTTTTTTCTCTCTCTAGCTGCCTTTAATTCTCTGTCCTTATCTTTTATCTTTGCCATTTTAATTATTATGTGTCTTGGTGTTGTCTTCCTGGGGTCCCTTGTGTTAGGAGATCTGTGGGCTTCCATGGACTGCGAGACTATTTCCTTCCCTAGCATGGGGAAGTTTTCAGCAATTATTTCTTCAAAGACACTTTCTATCCCTTTTTCTCTCTCTTCTTCCTCTGGTACTCCTATTATGCGAATATTGTTCCATTTGGATTGGTCACACAGTTCTCTTAATATTCTTTCATTCCTAGAAATCCTTTTATCTCTCTCTGCCTCAGCTTCTCTGTATTTCTGTTCTCTGATTTCTATTCCATTAACAGTCTCTCGCATCTCATCCAGTCTGCTGCTAAGCCCGTCGATCGCTTATCTGATTTCTGCATTGTCTTTCCTCACTTCCCTCACTTCCTCCGTTAGCTGTTGCACATTTCTCTGTAGCTCCATCAGCATGGTTATAACTTTTATTCTGAATTCTTTTTCCAGAGGTCTGTGCATTTCCTTCACTTCAGGCTCCCTCTCTGGGGTTGTCTGGTTGATTTTAGTCTGAACCATATTCCTTTGTCTTTTCATGACTATAAAAGTGGTAGCTGGTAGTTGCCACGTATGTCAGCTGGGCTCTTTAAGACTTTAAAAAGAGAAAAAAAAAAGAAAAAAAGGAAAGAAAAGAAATAACAAAAAAGGAAAGAAAACAAAAAAAACCACCCACCTGCAGCAGATTCTGTGGGGATGCTGTAGGTGGCGCTGTTGCCCCACTATTCCGCAGCCGTGGCCGCGGTGCTCCGCAGGGCCCTTTATCACTCTGGTTGGGGTGGGAACGAATGGGAGGCTGCTGATCTCAGTGCGAAGTGTAAGTTCAGCCACGCTTCCCCAGTCACCAGCTAAGGCGTCTGAAACTCCCCTGGACTCCCAGCCTGCTGGGCTGAGTGTGCCGGGGCGATCTGACTCCTCCGCTGGGCTTCTGTCTCTTTAAGACCACTGAAGAAAGTGCATGCTTTTTTTTTTTTCCTTCCCGGGCGCCGGCTGCAAGCACCCTGGCACGTTCCCCGCTCAGATCCTGCACCCTCTGTCTCTCCAATCTCCGCTGCACTGCGTGATGTGGGTCAGCGCTCCTCACGCAGATCACCAGGGCTGGCTACTTTGCGGGGTGTACTTCCTCCAGCCGGTGTGCTGGGGTGGGGGAGTGCTCGGGTCCCGCCAGGTCCCAGCTCCGTATCTTACCCGCCTCTTGGGGTGCGAGTCCTCTCGGGTGTAGCTGCACGCTGTGCACTTTCCTTTGTATTCTGGTCTCTCTTTTAGGAATAGTTGTATTTGCTGTATTTTTGTAGATAAATATAGTGTTGGGAGGAGATTTCTGCCGCCCTGCTCATGTCGCCATCTTCCTGGAAGTCCAATTGCTATATTCTTAATGGGGACTTTACTGTAGTTGAACCAGAACATCATGAGAAATCCTATATAAACTATAAGTAATTTATTACACTTTAAGTACAGACGTTCATATCAATGTAAATTGTTATAATCGTATAGAAACTTTAACAAAACAAATTTAAGTATGCCATTTGTGTCAAATACTTAAATTTATTTTCATACTAAATCATTAAAACCTTCGACCATTTTTATATGACATTCATATGTATATATATAACATTGTCAAGGTTTATCCATGTTGTAGCATGTATCAGTACTTCCCTACCTTTATTGATGAATTATATTCCATTATAATAATATTCCATATTTTACTTATTTATTCATAAGTTAATGATCATTTGGGTTGTTTCAATTTTGGCTATTATGAATAATGTTGCTGTGAATCTTAATGTACAAATTTTGCATGGACTAGGTCTTCATTTATCCTGGATACGTATCTGAGAGTGAAATTGTTGGGCAAAAAATAACTCTATGTTTTACATTTGGAGGAGCTGCCAAACCATTTTCCAATGTGGCTGCACCATTTTACATTCTCACCAACAGTGTATGAGGATTCTAATTTCTTCATGTCCTTGTCTTCACTTATTATCAGTCTTTTAAATTATATCCATCCTAGCATACCTAAGTGGTATTTGATTATTGTTTAGATTTCCATAAACCTAATAGATAATGCTGTTGAACATTTTTTTCATGTCCTTTCAGTCATCTGTATAACTTATTTGGAAAAATGTATAAACATATCCTTAATCTATTTTTAAGAATATTATTTATCTTTTTTAAAATTGAGTTGTGAGAGCTTTTTACATATTTTGGATACAATCCTTTATCAGATATGCTATTTAAAAATATTTTCTCATTATCTGTGTGTGTTTTTATGTTCTTAATGGTATTGTTTGCAATACAAAGTTTTTTTTAATGGAGTTTATTTTTCTTTTTAGTATTGTGCTTTTGGTAGCATAGCTAAGTAGGCTCTGTCTAACCTGTGTCAAAGATTATGCTTATATTTTCATCTAAGAGATCTAGAAATTTTATTCTTAAATTTAGTTTTGTTGTTCAACTTGAGTTCATTTTTGTGTTAAGTATAAAAGAGGCATCCAACTTTATTCTTTTGCGTGTGGATATTCACCACTATCCTTCCCCACACTGAATTTTCTTGACATCCCATCCTTGTTGAGATCAACTGACCACAAATGTAAGGGTTTATTTCTTAATTCTCAATTATGTCCATTTAAACATAAATGTCCTTCTGCCAGCACCACATTTTCTTTCTTATAGTAGCTTTGCAGTAAGTTTTAAAACTGAAAAATACTATTTGTCTAAATTTGTTCTTCTTTTTCAAGATTTCTTTGGCTATTCTTGGTTCCTTATATTTCTATATGAATTTTAGGATTACTTCTTAATTTCTGCAAAAATTCCATTTGGGATTTGATAGGGATTGACTTGAATGTGTGGATTAGTTTGGAGAGATTTGCCACTTTTGCCAATATTAATGCAGTCAGAGCTGGGAGGAAGAAGATAGGAAATGGCAACCTGCTCTACCCAGGGAGAAACTGAGATCTGTGAACAGAAAGAGCCCTAAACTGTTGGCTGGAGCTTTCCAGAGTACAGCTTCTATTTTATTGACTGTAGGGGATGGGAAGGGTTTGGGTTATGGTGAAATAGCACAAAAGTTTGCTGTTTCCAAAATTTCATTGATTTTCTTGATTAATTGATTCTCCATGTGCTATGTGCTATTAGAACAATTTACAGATACTTCAGTTTTATTTATTTATTTGTTTTATGTTTTATAGTTTTAATCAGCTATGATCGTTCTACTGGGAAAATGATACACAAATACCTTAAGCCAACATTCCAGAAAAAAATATGTGTTTTAGTTACTGGCATATGAGAGTCAAAGCCAGTGGTTTGAAGAGTAAATGAAAATTAAAGAAGTAAAATAGCTAATATAGATGGTTCAAGCAGTTTGACTATGACACCAAGGAGAAAGATGAAGTAAAAGTTTTAGAATCAAGAGGAATTCCTGTATGGTTTCTATTTAATGTTTTTGCTTTGTTTTATTTTGCTTTTGATGGTAGCAACTTGAGTATGTTTAAATGATAAAGAAAATCAAGATACAAGAAAGATTTAAGTAAATTCATAAGTTTGGTGACTGAAAGTTGGAGTGGTGAGATAATGACTTCAATTTTCTGTGTTAACTGTTAAGTATGATGATCTGGTGAGAGCTGGGTGTAAGAGAGGAGTCAGGGTTTGGAGGTGGAGAAGGTTTGAAATTGTCAATGTGGTTGGTCAGTGTGTTAGAACCTATCAGGAAAATGTAGTCAGACTAGCATGTAACTTTAAGGTTGATGGACATGGACTCATGTAACAATTTATCTGCAAACTTTTTTCGCATTTTCCTGAAACATTGCAAACATTTGAACAGGATCTTCCCTCAATTTAGTAAAACAAAAGGATTTGTTTCTTCTCTAGTATTAAATGAAACAACTTTGCATCAGAGTTTATTTCCCAAGTGGCACAATTATATTCGATTGATTCCTCAGTAGTTTCCACAAAGATTTATGAAATGCAGACTTCGGGTGGGTGATCATAAATAGATCATGCTTAGGACAACTTCCTGCATTGGCAAACTCATTGCTCTGATACCTTTGGTAACACTATTCAAGGTCACAAATGAAATCTTTCAACATTAAGCCAGATGGAATTTTCAGTGTGACATTGAATGAGTGAATTCATGGTGGTTGTTCCTGATATCTGTAAAATTATAATAGCCTCTAGGGAAAATATTTTTACTTACTGCCTCTCTTCTGTTGTACTAAAGAATCAAAATTAGTAACTAGAGCTATCCTTGTCATGAAGAGTGACAAGTAAAGGGCACAGTTGGGCAGCTGACAATGAACAAATTGCATTTCCTCCTTTTCGTCAGGGCTTTAGGGACATGATATTTTCCTACTTTTCCACTAATTAAGAATGGGTAAATCTCTTAAGGCTCTCTGATTGGATTCAGTTTGGATAAGGTTTGTCTGAGTGTCAAACTGATACATGGTATGACATGAATCAGAGCCATCTAAGTCTTTACACCTAACTGAATTAGTACATCTCTTACATCTAATTCTCCCAGCTCATCTTCATTCTGTCACAAATTGACTCATTATAAGCCACTTTAAATTGTTCTACTCTAATCTCTGGCCTTTCTTGCAAGTTTCACTTTAAGCCCAAATATTTTTTTTTTCAATTTTATGGGCAACAAATTGGGGTAGCGTAAATCAAGAGTAGCTTGAGGCTCAAGAGCTTGAAAATGAAGTAGCCTTGAGAGAAAAACTACTGATGTATAAGATCAGTGACATGAAAATTCTTCCTTATGTGGCACAAAAGCTGCTGGGAGGGAGTAAGCCTTTGACTTATTAGCACATCTAAATAAAAATGCCATACTTGAAAGAGATTTGATGGGAAGGAAGAGGATCAAGTAAATGATTTGGCTGGTTGTAGAAGTACAGACCATTGAAGTTAGGGGGTATATGTTTGGAGTTTCTGCTAATATCAGTAATTCCTATTAACACTCATATATTACTTACTTTGTTCTAAGGGCTTTATGAGAATTACTTTATGTGATACTCAAACAGCCCTATGAAGTAAATGATTATTTTCTTCAGTCTTACTTGGCAGACAAGGAAACACAGACTTAGGTATTTTAAACAATGGGACCAATATCTAGACTCAGTGAGTGGTGGGAATGACATTGAAATGAGATTGAATTCCAAAGTTTATTTCTAACATTTCTTGCACTTGGTGAGGTGAGTGGTGGAGAGAGGTGGAAGACTTTTTCTCACCATTCTCATCTGTGAAACTAGAGTGGAAATATGTATTTTTCCTAACTTTCTCAGCTCTGATGGGCATCAAATGGGAAAAGCACAAGTAAACAATTTTGCTCAAATACTTTGTGTCTTTAAATCTCAGAGCTTCTTGAACTATGTACTAAGCAAGTGTCACTAGTTAATATACTAGTAATGGTGGAGTGGAAGTGTGCTTTCAAAATCACATTAAAATATTAGAAACATGATTTGTAGATACATATCGAACAGGTGGTCAGTCCACTAGGCAGTAACAAGAATGTAAGGAGTATGACCCTAATGATGAATCTGGTACATGAAAGGAAGTGGCCAGATATCCAGAAGTCTGGAGATGTGCTCATGAAGCCTGAAAACTGATGAGATCTGGAACTACCATGACTATTACCATCTATGGTTTCTTACAGCACAAGGCTCTTTTTGTTTCTGGGTATACTTGGGTACAAATGACACAACTCTCTGGTGCACATACTGATACTTCCCTCTAGGACTGTCAAATACCCACATAATTAACTGTGGATGAATTATTAATGTTTACAATGTTCTTTGTATGTATGGGAATTAAGGTAATTGCATTTTCCTTTATAACTCTTCAGCCTTTATGAGCTAAGCTTCATATAGTTTTAATTAATATTTAAATTTTGGGTTCTATTCATACATTTTCTTTCATTCCATCCTTTACTAGTTGTTAAATTACTTGAGAGAAAATAGTAACTGAGATTTTTTACTCTTATAATTCAAAAGAAAATACCTAGACCAGTGCTTTCCAACTCTTATTTTACTCATGGCACACATGAGAAATCCGTACACAGTACCTGGAAGAAGCTGCTCAAGACTTCATTGCCTTTGGGATTGAGAGAAGTAATATCTGTGTAGATCACTGTATTTTGGCGCACTGCTTGGCAAGCTCTGTGAACAGTGCCAGTACTCATTAAGAAGTCTTACTGAGTCAGAATGAGTTAGAAACATACAGTTATTAACATGAAGGGGTCAAAAATTGTGTTTTTATTTCTTTAAAACAATGTAATTTTGCAATTTTCTGATGATGAAAAAAACAATCTTTTTCTAAGTTAAATCATTCACTCTGGACTTCGAAGATAATCTACTTTGATAGACTTTAGCAAATCCAGGGGAATAACTTTTGTCCTACTTTGGTAGAAAAATCTACTCAAGGTAAAATAAGACCTTTATATATCAAGGAAGTTGGCTTAACTTTGATACCACTATTAAAGGAGGCTACTACAAAAAAACCCCTCATAATCCAGTCAGTTTCATATAGGTAGATACAAAATCTTAATACACTGTAGTGTATTAAAGAGGGTGAGATCCACTGTGTGAGGATTTGAAAAAATCTTTTAAAGGTCTTTAACTATGGGTACTTTTTTGCACATAGCCCTGTTCCCCATTTTCTTTTTTTCATAGAAAACAGATGTGAAGGCTGGATGTTCACTCTGAAAACATGAGACAGCATAGTAGTAAGATAAAAGAGACATTTACTCATTCATGCATTCATTAAATATTTTGGTACATCTATTTGGCATGAGGCTTTGCTATTAAGTACTATATCATTCCAGGTTTTGGGGATTCCTCAGTGCCAAAAAACAGACAAATCTAATCTACATGGAATTTCATTATATTGATAAGGAATAAAAGGAAAAAATACGAAATTATGTAGAAGTTAGAGTGATAAGTATTCTGTAGAACATATAAAGCAATGACAAAAATAGTAAAGTTTTTTTGGGGGGGGAGGGAGTAGATTTTGATAGGTTGCCAGAAATGCTTTACTGCAAAGTAATTTTGAAAACTGACATGAAGCCATGGGAGAGGAGACCATGATGGTAGCCAGAGCAACAGCCTTTCAGGAAAAGGAGAGAACAAGTGCAAAGGACCAGGGACAAGGGAGGGCTAGGCCTGTTTGAGCAAACTTAAGGAGACCTGTGTAGCTCAACAGAGGAAACTAGGAGAGTGATGGAATTAAAGTGAGAGTTTCTAGTAACCAGATTTTGTAAGGCCTTATAGATCATGGTAATAAGATGTTTGCTTATGCTTTGGTGTTTTTGTTCCCCACCCCCCAGATTCATATGTTGAAATCCTAAGCCCCAGTGTGATAGTATTAGGGGGTATGAATTTAGGGAGGTGGTTAGATCATGATGGTGGAGCCCCTTGTGAGTGGGATTAGTGCCCTTATGAAAGATGCCTAGAGAGATCCCACACCTTCTGCCATGTGAAGACAAAGCAAGAAGATGGTTTTGAGGAAGTGTGCTCTCACCAGATGCTGAATCTGCCAATGACTTGATTTGGGAACTTCCAGCTTCCAGAACTGTGGGAAATAAATTTATGTTGCTTACTCAGTTTATGTTTTTGTTACAACAGCTCAAACAGGCTACAACAGTATTGACTTTTAATCTGAGTGGGATGAAAAGTCATTGGAGGGATTTGAGGATGAAAGTGTCAGGGTTTGACTCAGTTATTAATATACTCTCTCTGGCTACTGTGGTGAGAATATGCACAAAGTTATAAATTGAGAAACTAGTTTGGAATATATGGAAGTAATCCAAATTAGATTTGATACACAACTGGAACTACGTGGTATAGTAGGGCTGGTGAGAGGTGGTGAAATTCAGGATATGTTCTGAAGGGTTATTCCAATGATTTGCTAAGAGACCATATATGGTATGGAAAGAGAGAAGCAGGAGTCAAATATGACCCCAAATTTGTGATCTGGCCCAATGAAAATGTGGAATTTGCAATTAATTGAGTTAGACAAGAATTTTTTTTGAGAAAATCTTCCACCTTTATTCTTGGAAGTAACAAATGTGAAGAGCTGGATTTAGGCTTTATGATACAGCATTACTACTAGAGCAGCCCCCAATTTGTCTACCTCTGGACCCATTTTTTGCAAGATAATAATAAACTCTTAATTTGTATAAAATACTAATCTCTTTTGGTAATATTTAAATACATCCCTGACACTCTCAAGCATGAGATACAGGATGAGGCCAAATATAAAACAATATTATAACTACTGGAAAGTGAAACTTAGAATTATTATTCACACACATGATTAGTTTCCAAGGAAAATTTTTAAAAATCAGCTATAAATTATTGAATAAGAGTAATGTAATTAGATGAACTCAATAAAAATATACACAAATATACAAATACACACAAATCAAAGTTTGCTGATAAACTATCAATAAACATTTATAAAAAGATAAGAAAAAGAGCCATTTAAATTAGCAGAACAATGTTTTTGTTGTAACAATTGTTTAAAATCCAGAAAATTGACTAAATTATTAATTCATGCCAGTTTCTATTTAAATTTAATGAAATAAGTATAAAAAGATATTTGATGGGTGTATTGCCGCATTCTCAAATGAATCAATGTATTCTATTTTCTCTTCTATAAGTGCATAACTTCCAAGTTATGAGCCAAATAATCTGTTTCTTTTCTGCTTATTTTGAATGGATCTCCTTTCCCTGGTAATTTTTATAAAAGCCCTAATTTTATCTTACATATAATGCTGTGCATATTGCCAGACTTTATTTGATCCTCAGAATATTACAGTGGATACCATAGCCTCACTTTACAGAAGAGGAAGTAGTAGCAAATATATAGTAATTTTATTAATGGGAATTTTATTAATGTAAATACAAGTGGTGGTAATTGAATTGAAAGGGAGAAGTTATTCCAGACTTTATTCTCTTTGGGACAAATAATTAATTCTGCTCCCTGGCATTTGGTTCTCTTCAAATTCTGAGTGAACAAAGGGACTTCCCTGGTGGGTACCCTGTGGCTAGTTCTGGCCAGTGAGTATTGGTGTATACCATGTCTGTTTAATTGCAAATGAAGGCATTCTGTTTTCTGTCTGGTGCTGTGCCTGGCAACATGTAAGAGGGTGAATGCTCTGTCAGTAACTGTTGGAGGCTTTGTCTGCTTAGGTAACAATGAGGCCAACTCATGACAGACATGTAACATTTAAAAGACATAAAACTTTTTTATTAAACCACTAAGATTTTGGTGGTCTTTAGCATAATACAGATATCTGTCTTAACAACTATCTCTTAGGTTTTCTATAATTCTAATTTATAGTTTCTATACACATTTTAAAAGGTCACTGAAACTCTTTAATTCTCATTTAAACTGACTACATATTTTATGAGATTATAGCCACAAATGCAATTTTATTCAGAGAAATGTTAAGATTATGTTTTACATTTCAGTAAAATAAGAGTGTTTTTAATCAGGCAGGGGAGATATATATTTGAAAATAATCACAAATCCTGATGTATGTGAAATATATTAGTGGTTTTCAAGTGGAAAATACTCTTAAAATTCTGTTTGGGAAGGTAATTATTTTACATATTCATATCCACATGAAATATAGATACATAATATATATATAGTATAATGCATACTATTATAATAATATGTTATTCTCTATACACATATTATATATATATATAAAATTCCTTTAACATGAGCGTGTCAAGAACATTTCCCATTCCCTTCATGGTTTCAGGAGGCAAACTCTAAAAGTGTACAACCTAGCCACCAGAGGGATTGTGGGACTAACAAGTCAATTATGTTATGAAACACCCTTTATTTTCAAGGGGAAATACATGAAGAATTTTATTATAATTTATAACCATGATAATGCTTATATATTTTTTTTCAATTTGAAATGCTAGAGATGTCTGAAGATTAATCACTATACCTCCTTCACAAGAGAAGTAGCTGAGAATTATACAGTTCATTTGAAAAGAACATGTCTTGACTCAAGAGCTGGAAAAAAGCTGTGCCATATATAACAGTTTGCAGCAAGGATTAAACTGAGCAAATTGCGTTGTGCACAATGCAATGTATAGCAATACTCATTGAACTAATAAACTTCCTTCCTTGTGTATGACATCTTTGAATCAAAAAAATTTTAAATTGCATACCAGGTGTTACAGTGATAGATGAAACAGCTGGGGAGACTCACCATGGCCTCCAACCAAAGGACAAAGTGCCAAAGTCATTTCACAGATGCTGAAATTCTACAGAAGTAAAGCAAGTGTTCATATTCCATTCACTAAAAATCATGACAAGTCAAGTTTCAAAGGTTTCTTATTTTCCCTTTGTTTCTCAGTGTGTTCAATAGATTTATTACTGGCCAGAGCTACAGAAAACAATAAATTTGCAGGGTTTATTGCACTCCAAAACAAGGATACACTTTGAATTTTCAGAAAAAAAGATTCAAAGTGAGATTTTTTACAATATTTGCTAAACCCATTAGACATAATTTTTATTCTACTTAAGAAAAAACTGCTGGTATCACTGTCTAGTTATAGAGACATAAAGTTAATGTCCATGGGCACTTTATCTGATTTTTATTACCAACTGTTGTGGTACTTATAAATGATTTTCATCTTTCCATACTTATGGAAGAAACTTCACTGCTTTATAATTTTCCTCAATTCAATCTGTCCATATCTTAGGATTTAGTATATTGTATTATAATTGTATTATAATTATATTATATCATATCATATTATATTATATATTATATCATATTATATTAATTATATTAATTATATTATGTCATATTATATTATATTATATTAATTAATTATATTATATTATATTATTATATTATATACAAAGTTTCTGTTCTTGATAACACTCTACTCCAGGTAGTAGTTTCTGTTGAATAGTTTCCATTTGTTTGCATGCAGCTAAAACTAACTGAAGGCTGGTGAACAACAGCAGTGAAAGGAGCAGCAAAAAGACAGTAAGAGTTATATTAGAAGGACACTGTGGTACCTTTTGGACACTAACAACAGAAATAACTGTCAAGAGTAGACTCCAGAGAATAACTGAAGAACTACTGGAAATCCTCTTGAGTTCCAATTGTTTCTGCTTCACTCCTTCCCTTCTATCAACTGCTTCTTTCAGTCCGTCACATTTCTTCCCAGTAAACAAGGTCGTCATCTGCAATCATTTACATGTTCAGCTAAAGGAGCCAAGAGAATAATTACCATCAGTTTCTACCTAATGCTTCGTGACTTTCCAGGGAAGATTACTGATTCACACACCTTGGGCCAAACAGTGTCCACATTGTCTTAATTTAGTGGTCATGACAACTGTGTGAGGCAGAACAACTGAAGTGTCTAGAGCACTAGTGGGTCTGTGAGATATGGAAATGAACATCCGGGACCACTGGAATGTCACTGAGAATTCAAGACATTGGTGGCAATTCAGGAGTGTTATTGACCTCTCTATCATCCAAGAGGAACTTTCTTATCTATTATGTTCTCTGGCTACATCTGTGGGCAGCATGAGAGAATGTTCTCTCATTAAGGGCTGAGCAGCTTCTTGAACTTCCTTCCTGACTGAAATGTTGGAAGATCAAGGGTGTTATAAGTTGAATTGTGTTTCCCAAACACTCATATATTGAAGTCCTAAACCCCAGTCCCTTAGAATGTGGTATTATTTGAAAATGCATTGTTTACAATGTAATTAATCAAGGTTAGTTTGTGATAGTTCATTTTATGTGTCCACTTGACTAGATCATGGGACACCCAAGATATTTGGTCAGACATTATTTTCTGGAGATGTCTTTGGGGGAATGTCTGAAAGAGATGAGCATTTAAATTAGTAAACTGAATAAAGAGCATTGGCCTTTCCAAGGTGGGCGAGCACCATCCGCTCCACTGAGATCCTGACTAGGACAAGATGCGGATGAAGAGGGGATCTTAGTGCTCCGGGTTCTCAGGCCTCAGACTCAGGTTGGAGCTAATAATGTCGGCTCATTGGCTCTCAGGCCTTTGAATTACACGGCAAACGTTCCTGGGTCTCTGACTGGCAGACAGCAGATCATCTCAGCCTCCATGATTTCATGAGGCAATACCTTACAAATAAATCTCCTCTCTTTTTTTTCCTTTCTCTCTTTCTGTATATTCTATTGGTTCTGCTTCTCAGAAGAATCCTAATACAGAAGTCATAACTGATTAGGGTGGGCCCCTAATCCAATATGAGTATGTCTTTATAAAAGGAGGAATCTGAAGACAAACACACGTACAGGGAAGATGAGGTGAAGAGACACAGTTGAAAGACAGCCATCTACAAGTCAAGGAGAGACGCCATGAGCTGATTCTTCCCTCATCACCCTCAGAAGTTATCATTATTTCCAACACCTTAAACTACTTCTAGCCTCCAAAACTGTGAGACTATACATTTTGGTGATTTAAGCATCCAGTTTCAGCCCTACTGAACTAAAATAAGATACTATTTTTAACTTCACTTTATTGTCATCTCTTTTGGTTCAAGTTGGTTACACTCCTGCAAAAATATAGTTGGTTAATTATCAGCTTGGTTCCAATCACCTTCATGTGTTAATCTCAATGCACAAAGTTCTGTCTAATTTTCTGATCTCTTTCATCCCTGCCACTTTCTCTGGAATTAACTGCAAGGTACTGTGAGTCTGTCAGTGTTACATGGAAAAATCACAAACTCAGTGTCTTCCTCTGAGCCATTTTTCCACCTGAAAGTATTTACTATGCATCATCTGAATCCGTTTGTACCAGGAGGGTTAATTTTAATAAGTCATTGTGACTCAAACTATTTCCCAAGTTTTTCTTAAAAAGTTGCCTCTTTTGATTCAAAAACAGTGAAATATCTAGATTCTCTTTGTTACCCTTCAACCATATTTATAAACTGGACTCTTCCGAGAGCATTTCTTTCTTGGGCTACCTTGGAAAAGCAAATAATAGTTGACAACAACACATGCTATTAACACTTTATCTTTCCAAATTCTTCTTGTAAAATAACAAACTCAGTAAATGCTCTCTTTCCCTCAAGTTATCCTGGATCAATGTTTTACCACATGGCACCAATAGTCATTCTTCCAGCCCTTAATAGTAGGTCTGGCACCTGACTCTCAAGACAATGTTATATGCTTTAGGTAGAGGATTATTTTAATGCCCAATTTCCTGTACCAGTTTGTATATGTGTTAGGATAAGCTTGGTAGTGCTGCTATAACAACTTGAGGGGCACAATGAATTTCGCTAAGAAAAGTTTTTGTTTTTGTTTGCTTTTTGCTTTTCCTATCACCTGGTATTGGAAAGTTAGCATTTGTACTAAATGTCCTCCCACCAAGACTTGGGCTAATAGAGCGGGAGAAAATGGAATTATTCCTTCATGGTTGCAGAGGTAAAAGGGAGCACCTATTGCTCTCACCAAACAATGAAAGCAATGAAAGACTTGTCCTGAATGTGAGACATATCACTTGTGTTCAAAATTCCTTCAGCAAAACAGGTTCACATGGTCTCAGACAACTATGAGAGTCTCAAGACATCTATTTCTTCTATAAGCATTAACGGAAGGATAAATTTAAATATTTGACAAATAGAACACTGTGGGGAATAATAAGTAGAATCACTATTTGAACCATTGTCTTGTGTTTCCAAGTTCCTTGTTTTTTGTAATTTTCATCACACTTTTCCCCTTAGTTTACAACATCCAAAAATATTCTCAAAGATGAAACAAAGAAATAGGGGTCAATATGTAATATAAGGGAATAGAATGAACTCTGACAGGACAATTTTTATCAGCTCAGTAGGGACTGGGATAAAGATAGAGATTCCCCCCAAAATATTTACTGAATTCTTACATTGTACCTAATACTTCACTAATTACTTTCATTTCAATAAAAATAGTCAACTTTTATAAACTAGCATAAAGAAAAGTACCTGTGTACAAGTACCTGTGCAATTTAACTTCTTAGAAATAAATTCTCCTTTCCTGATACAATGATGATTGAAGAGAGTCAAATGCAATTCATTAATGTAGGTGGATGAAATGATGGAACAGAATATGCAAGTCTGTGGTTTCCAGGGCACATAGACTTGCAGAAAATAAAGACAAAGCCATTGTCTCCCATGTTCCCAAGCATGTATGGTGACCCTGGTTCCTTCTATGAGAAGTGCTGAAACAGAAAGTTCTTGGCCTAAGGGTCCTAAACCATGATAAATGAATTCTATCCAGTTACAGATTTCTTCTCCCTCTCTAACTTGCCTAGAGAGCTGAAGACTGTCCTCATTGGGGGTGTTAACACGCCTCTCTAGCCTGAAGCAGTTTGCCTTTTCATAGTCAACAGACTAAAAATTTTGAAAAGAAAACATAGCCTGAAACTCATTTTAAAAGTATACTGACTTTTCTCTGTTAGCAGCCCTTGTCTTGAAAATAATTTTTTTTTCATTATATATTTCCACACCATTCCCTCTGCTAATAATAATATTATTATTATTTTGTTTCTTAATGGCAGTTTCCTTTCACCTTCACACCTCTTCTATATTATAATAACCCTTTACCTTAGATCTTGTCTGCCTTCTGGTAATGCTTCCCACTTTTTTCTTTTGACTGCTGACATCCTTATACACAGGATTTATTCTGTCTTAATTCCCTAGATCCCATGATAACTATCTTTTAACTCCAAAAATGCTGTCATTTGACCTTGCAACTCTCTTAAAAAGATTATTAGTGATCTCATTAATTCTTTCATAAAATTTTATTGAACACCTTAAGGCATAATGCTCTGTTATAATCAAGGACTGTATAGTAATGAATCAAACAGATACAGCACTGGCTCTTATTTTTGCTTGCATAAGTATGTAAATAAACATTACAGTTCGACGTAAACTGACTTTACTCACATGTCTGACACCAAATGAAAAGTGCTTTTTCCTCCTGATACCAAATACTTGGAGTCTGTTCCAACACCACTTCTCCAACTCTCTGACCCTGACTTGGTTTCCAACTATTCAATTCAATCCTGATACTATCTACTTGGAGTTCATATCAGATCACACAAGTTAAAGGGCTCAATCTAGTAAGACCGTCCCCCTTAAAATGCCAATCTCAAATCCCAGGACACCTGTACTTCTGACCAGTCTGGCTGTAAGTCAGTTACTCCTATTAGTCCTTCCTCAGTTTTGATAATTTACTAGAAGAGCTCACAGAACTCATGAAAAGATTTTATTTATGTTTACTGGTTTATTATAAAGGGTATAAGTTAGTAATAGCCATATCAAAACAATGCATAGGGCAAAGTATGGGGGGTGGTGTGTGTATGCAAGGTGACCATGCCTTCTCTGGGCATGCTGCCCTCCCAGCACCTCAGCCCAGAAGCTCTATGAATCTTGCCGTCTAAGAATTTTTATACAGTTCAATCTCTAGCCCTCCCACTCCTCCCTAGAGGTCAGAAGAGGGGATGAAATGTCAAATCTTTAAATTGTTTGGTCTTTCTGGTGACCAGACCAATCCTGAGGTTTTGGAGGGTATTGCCAAGAGTCACCACATTAGGACAAAATATGCCTCTATCGCCCCATCACTCAGGAAGTTGCAAGGGATTTAGGAGCTCTACGTCAGAAACAAGGGACGAAGACCGAATGTCTTTCTGTGACCTTCATACTATAAGCCAGATGTTGACTAACTCCAGCCACAAGGAAAATCTCGGTCGCTTTTGTAAATAAAGTTTTATTTTAATGGTTCTCAACTGGAGCAAATTCACCCCTCAGAGGACGTTTTGGGATTGTATGGATACATTTTTGATTATCACAGACTTGGGGATGTTACTGGCAACTAATGCTTATAATAGGGAAGCTGCTAAATGTCCTACACTACATAGGACAGCCCCAACAACAAAGAATTATCTAGCTTAAAATGTCAAAAATGCAAAGATTGACTATGTTTATTACACACAGTCAGGTCCCTCCATTTCCCTGTTTTTTATGGCTGAGTTTGTGCTGTCATGGCAGAGTTGAGTAGCTGAGACAGAAACCTTATAGCCTGCAAAACCAAAAATATTTATTCTCTGATCCTTTGCAGAATGTATTGACTCCTGATATAAACTAAAATTAAAGAGGACAATAAGTGGTTGTAACAGGAGGCCAGGACTAAGTTGAAAGGTATGATATTCAAGGAATGCTTTTGTAATTAAATATAAATTAAGTAAAGACTGGAGAAATGAGTACAAGTTGGCTATGGCAATAGAGGAAGCAAGAATATTCCAGAAATGGGAAATTTCATGGGACAGATTGGGCCAGGAAACAATATGACCTATTCCATAAGGT
Source organism: Smutsia gigantea (assembly GCA_032199065.1). Classification (NCBI taxonomy): domain Eukaryota; kingdom Metazoa; phylum Chordata; class Mammalia; order Pholidota; family Manidae; genus Smutsia; species Smutsia gigantea. The sequence continues at coordinate 47,797 of JAVSCE010006718.1, forward strand.
GAGCATGGCTGCAGGATGAGGGAGAGGAGAATTGTGAGAAGACATTAGAAAAGCAGGTGGTAGTCAAGTCACAGAAGTCACTTTCAGACATTTGGAATTTAAGTGTAATGAGAAACCACTGGGCTTTAAACAGGGGTGTTAGATAATGGATTTACACTTTTAAAAAGACTGATATCTGTGAAAATGGCATAACAAATAAAGAGGGATATAATTATACATTCAGAATAGGAAACAATGTATTCTGTAAATGAGGGATTTGGGGTGGCATGAATAACAAAGGGTTGTCAGGGAGGTGTCACTAAAGGAGGGCTCTCAGAGGTAGAACTATGAAGCATCTTTAATTCTATTCTGAGGATTTAGGGCTTTATCCAGTCACACCAAGAGTCGTCTGTGAAGAGAGGGAGTGTGACATGATTATAACAATTCTGTGAAGGTACAGAGTTAGTGACAATGACCAGAAGAGATTGGAGTGGGGAGAGACTAGAGATAGTGAGCTCACATTAAAAAGCAAAACAAGTCTCAGGATTCTAATAATTCCAGGAGGCATGAAAAAGAAAAAGAAATTTTGAGAGACATCAAAGTAGAACTAGCAGAGGTGGGCAACTGGTTGGACTTGTATGCTTTGGTGGGAATGGTAGGATAAGAGGATAAAGAACAGGGACACACCGGGAAAGTAAGTGGCCCAGGTGTAGATGCTAATTTTGTTTCAGAAAATGCTTTGAAGTCCAAGCTCCTTCCAGCTCATTGATCAGCAGTCTGTAGGGTGTGACATTTATTCTCATAGGCCAAGATGTTAATATTCATGTTCTAGGTAGAAGGACAAAAAGGGGATGGGAAAAAGAGTGCCAGTCATATGTCAGTGCTCCTTTCTACTTTTTTTTTTTAAGAAAGCCTTCTGAAATTTCCCCAGGATACACTTGCTTATATTTTTCAGAACAAAACTTAGTTACCTGCATAGATGCTGAAAAAGCATTCAACAAATTCAGCATCCATTCATGATAAAAACTCTCAACAAAATGGGTATAGAGGGAAAATCACTCAACATAATAAAGGCCATATATGAAAAACCCACAGCCAACATTATACTTAACAGCAAGAAGCTGAAACCTTTTCCTGTAAGATCAGGAACAAGACAAGGATGCTCACTCTCCCCACTTTTATTCAACATAGTTCTGGAGGTCCTAGCCACAGCAATCAGACAACACAAAGAAATAAAAGGCATCCAGATTGGCAAGGAAGAAGTCAAACTGTCCCTGTTTGCAGATGACATGATATTGTACATAAAAAACCCTAAAGAATCCACTCCAAAACTACTAGATCTAATATCTGAATTCAGCAAAGTTGCAGGATACAAAATTAATATGCACAAATCCGTTGCATTCCTATACACTAATGATGAACTAGCAGAGAAATCAGGAAAACAATCCCATCCAAAGTTGCATCAAAAAGAATAAAATACCTAGGAGAAAACCTAATCAAGGAAGTGAAAGGCCTATACTCTGAAAACTACAAGACACTCATGAGAGAAATTAAAGAAGATACCAATAAATGCACATCCCGTGCTCATGGATAGGAAGAATTAATATTGTCAAAATGGCCATCCTGCCTAAAGCAATCTACAGATTCAATGCAATTCCTATCAAAATACCAACAGCATTCTTCAATGAACTAGAGAAAATACTTCTAAAATTCATATGGAACCATGAAAGATCCTGAATAGCCAAAGCAATCCTGAGAAGGAAGAATAAACTGGGGGGGATTATGCCCCCCAACTTCAAGCTCTACTACAAGGCCACAGTAATCAAGACAATTTGGTACTGGCACAAGAACAGATCCATAGACCAATGGAACGGACTAGAGAGCCCAGATATAAACCCAAGCATATGGTCAATTAATATATGATAAAGGAGCCATGGATATACAATGGGGAAATGACAGCCTCTTCAACAACTGGTGTTGGTAAAACTGGACAGCTACATGCAAAAGAATGAAACTGGATTATTTGCTAACGCTATACACAAAAGTAAACTCAAAATGGATCAAAGACCTGAATGTAAGTCATAAAACCATAAAACTCTTAGAAGAAAACATAGGCAAAAATCTTCTGAATATAAACATGAGCACCTTTTTCCTGAATGCATCTCCTTGGGCAAGGGAAACAAAATAAAAATTGAACAAATGGGACTACATCATGCTAAAAAGCTTCTGTATAGCAAAGGATACAATCAGCAGAATAAAAAGGCATCCTACAATATGGGAGAATATATTTGTAAATGACATATCCGACAAGGGGTTAACATCCAAAATATATAAAGAACTCACTTGCTTCAACACCCAAAAAGCAAAATAACCCTATTAAAAAATGGGCAGAGGATATGAACAGACAGTTCTCCAAAGAACAAATTCAGATGGCCAACAGGCACATGAAAAGATGCTCCACATCGCTAATTATCAGGGAAATGCAAATTAAAACCACAATGAGCTATCACCTCACACCAGTGAGGATGGGTAACATAGAAAAGACTAGGAACAACAAATGTTGGTGAGGATGCAGAGAAAGGGGAACCCTCCTACACTGCTGGTGGGAATGTAAACTAGTTCAACCATTGTGGAAAGCAGTATGGAGGTTCCTCAAAAAACTCAAAATAGAAATACCATTTGACAAAGGAACTCCACTCCTAGGAATTTATCCTAAGAATGTAGGGTCTCAGTTTCAAAAAGACATATGCACCCCTATGTTTATTTTAGCACTATTTACAATAGCCAAGAAATGGAAGCAACCTAAGTGTCCATCAGTAGATGAATGGATAAAGAAGATGTGGTACATATACACAATGGAATACTATTCAGCCATAAGAAGAAAACAAATCCTACCATTTAAAACAACATGGATGGAGCTGGAGGGTATTATCCTCAGTGAAATAACCCAGGTGGAGAAAGACAGGTATCACATAATTTCACTCATCTGTGGACTATAAGAACAAAGAAAAAAACTGAAGGAACAAAACAGCAGCAGACTCACAGAACCCAAGAATGGACTAACATTTACCAAAGGGAAAGGGACTGGGGAGGATGGGTGGGAAGGGAGGGATAAAGGGAATAAAAGGGGCATTATGATTAGCACACAGAATGTAGGGGGAGGCACAGGGAAGGCAGTATAACACAGAGAAGACAAGTAGTGACTCTATAGCATCTCACTACGCTGATGGACACTGACTACAATGGGGTATATGGTGGGGACTTCATAATGGGGGGTATCTAGTAACCACGATGTTGCTCATGTGACTTTTTATTAATGATAGCAAAATAAAAATAAATAAATAAATAAATACTTAGTTACCTGGACACACTGACAGGAAATGTGGCTGGGAAAATCTGGTCAGTATTCTTAGGTGCATGTACTTAACTATAATGTGGAAGTTGGCTTATTGAAGAAGGAAACAAATAATAAAGGACAATGGGCATTCTTTGTTACAATGACCAACATGCACACAAATGTGCATGTGTGGTTTCTTCACAGGCACACTCTTTGTTCTTGGGGACCCTGACAACTAGAAGGAGGAGGAGAAGCCCAACACCACTACCCCTCCCCCCATTATCACCACCATCACGCCAGTCAGCAATTTCAGAAAATCAGGAGAATATGTTAGATTCGTGTAAAGTACCTGAGTCTGTTTCATGGGAAGGTTCTTTTCCTATTTCCAAAATCCACATGTGTTCTTGCTATTCTCTCTTTTTCTATAATTAATCCTCTCCTTGGAAACATTAGTACACACCATTTTTATAGGTTTAGGACCTAGAGAGAAAATACTATTGCCTAAATCTAAATATAAGCTAAGTATTTTCTAACATGGATTAGAATAGAAATTTAAAAAATTAGTATGGAGTGTTAAGAGTGTCTGTGTCTGTGTGTGTGTGCAGAATGTGGGGAATTTGCTAATTGTATATAAGCCCTAAGTAGCTTTTAGAATCAATTGAGCCAGCTCCTTCCTTCCTTCTTGTTGTCTGTTTTAGATTAGTCCCTATTTATTCATATCATATGCATAGAGTCTATAGAAACTTGAGACAAATCGAAGTAAGGATACTGGGTTTTTCTACATCAGAATAATCTTGCCAGCTTGTAGAAAATGCATGTTCCTAGGAAAACCAAAATCACCTGACAAGGGACATGGGTATCGTCTAGCTTAAAAATTCCAAGAAGATTGCGTACATTCTATAGACTATCAACTATTATTATCTTAGACGATGTGCTAACTTCTGTGGCTGGTTCAGTCACCTTGAGTGCTCTGGTAATAGATAGGAGACTGTGCCCTGGTGAAACTGAAGCAGCAGGGGGAGAAGGAACCTTCAGTTCCTTACCTGTGTGTACATGCCCTGTCTGCTGTGGAAAGCAAGGATTCAGTTTGGCTTACACATCCAAATGTGAGGACTGGTTCCTCACTTCATTTGGCTTTTCTATATCCCTGGACTCTGTGGAATTTGAGTACGAAGCTTGGCATTGAGAAGACGTTACCTGCACCCTTCCATCTGATCTCTGCCCCTCTTATAATTTTGCCAACTTCATCTGATCCTTTCCAATAATCACCTAAAACGATCTATAACATTATACCGAGCTCTGTATTCTGTAGATATTTACAATGCCTCTTTTTTATATGATACTTGAATACCTCTTTATTTGAGAGCCAAGGAAGACATAAGCTTAACTTGTAAAAAGGTAAAAAAAGGCATTGCATCTCACAAAGATAAATTGTATTGCTTTTTTATGTAAGAGTCTTAAAATTTTCAAGGGACTCTTAGGAAAACTCTGGCTGCAAATCATACAATAACTCTTAGGTATTCAACTTGTAAATGAAGCTTCCATAACTGAAAGTTTACTAGTACCCTATTTACCATTAGTGACAAGTTTTTACTCTCTTCTAAAGATAAATGTGCTGGTCTCAGTGTGAGGGGAACTCTAACCTACTTGGCTTAATAAACACTTTGGTTATCAGAAAATCTCTGGCCTCATTAGTAGAATGAAATTTCCCCATGCCACAAAGTCCCCAGGTCACACTGGCTCCATAGAACATTCTGATTTAAAATATTTTTCTTCAATTTTAAAAGTTTTCTGTGACTGCCTAAAGGTTTGCCATCTTTGAAGCCTCTCGTTGATGCTGAGGACTTAGTTGTAAAAGTTCCCCTGGAAATAACCAGGACAGAAATGATAGCCAGTCAAAGGCTGTAAGGCTGCGAGACAGAAGTGGAAATGCCCTGGAATGAAAAATGAATTGGTGGACCATGTGAAAGGTCTAGAAGTCTCATAAACATGCATTAAGATAACTTTGGCCTATATTTACCTTACTAGAAATTTTTTTCTCTTCTAGATAGAAATGTTAAACTTCTCTCTTTCTCAATCTATTTCACACACACACACACTATTTTATCTTCTTTATGCACTTTTTCTTTTTAACTACACATCCATGGTATTGTTATTTTTTTATGACTTGTGAAGTTATTAAAAGCAACTGTTTTTCTTTTCTTCTTACAAAATTAATTCATGATCACTGCAGAGTAGTTTAAGAAATAAAAGTAAGTGTTAAAGTAACTGGAAAATTACCTATAACCTTATCTATTCAGGCAAGTCTCTTAATGTGCATTTACTGCTAGATTCTGTCTATGTCATGCTCTCTCTCTTTCTCTTTCTCTGCCAAATTGAGTTTCTTCACCTTTCAGTTTTACTTCTAACAAAAATAGAATCATACTATATAAATTAATTTGTAGCTATGTTTTTAAAAACTTGAAGTACATTGAAATACTCTGTCAATGATATATTAAATTCTCCATGGCTGCTATTAAATAGTTTATTTATTGAAATATAACTCACAAAAATTCACAGTTTTAAACTGTACTGTTTAGTGGCTTTTATACTGTTCATTACTTTGTGCAATCTACACCACTAATTCCATGTCATTTCCATAATGCCTAAAAGAGCCCATATACCTCTTAGCTGTTAGTCCCAATTTCCCACCCCATCCCCTGGAAACCTACTTACATTCTGTCTCTAATGAGTAAATGATGCAAATAATTGTATAAACAAATGCTGGAGGTAATTTCAAAAGGGAGAAATATCTGACAAGACTCTTGGAAAACACAAAGTTGAATTGCAATAAACAGGAAATAGTAATACACTTGGCAAATAAAATCATTGTAGCATTGCTATTAGAGACTATAAACACTATGGATATCTGGAAATAGGATTCATCACTATTGTCTGGAGACTCAAGGGAAGATACTTGGAAAAAGATGGTACTTCATCGGGTTTGGAAGAAGCAGTGGATCTGAACTGAAGAAATGATGTAAGAGGATAGTCCAAACCAGCAGAGTGCCTTGTAGTCAGGGGGCTGCAGAATGCCTGCCTTTAAATCTTTATTCTATCTTCTACTGAAGCAAGTTCTTTATCTTTTCTAACCTTTGGTTACCCATTTTGTAAAATGATTATTACAGCCCTTACTTCAAATAGTGGTTGTGTGGATTAAATGAATTTAGCAGGAATTCTAAGGTTTAAGAAGTATTTAAAAAGCTATTATGATATTTTTAAATTAATCAGAAATGGTGGAAGAGAATGTGCACAATGTACGCAATTAGGGTAAGCTTGAGAGGGCCTAGGATAATGTGGTAAGGATGTGTCACCTGACACAGAACTGTCTAGAGAGGAATGGCTGCCTCAGTGATCACTGACCTATTGAAGTCCTGCTGTTATTTTAAGGGCATTCCTTTGATAGACCTTAACTTGAACACAGACTTAGAATACAGATTTCTGTGTTTTGTGTTTGGAAGCATTAGTAAATATGTAGTTACACTGGCTTGGTGAATAGAGTCTCTGCTCTGTCAAGAACACCCTTTGAACTAAGGGTTTTGATTTACTTTAGACATATAATTGGGTTACCTGATCTCTAAGGTACATTTGTTTCCTCATTACTATCATTACTACTAATATATAATACTTATTGAACATCTACGATATGCAGGCACTCTATTAAGTCTTTTACATGGATTATCACATTTAATTATCACAACAATCCTTTAGGGCAGGCATTATTAACTAACCCCCTTGGTATAGATGAAAAATATAAGCACCAAAAAGATTAAATAGTGTGTCCCTATATAAATAGTTTGTAGGCCAATGAAATGGACATTTACCAATAATCTTGTCAAGGTGTCATGACTAGAAGCTGAACTCCTAACCACCACAATGAAATCATGGTTTATAATAGTAATAATAGTTTAAACTATTATTAATCTTTGTATTTGTTATTAAAAATAGGTTCTCTAGCACACTAGAATAATTTCCTCTTTGACAGAAATCCAGTTCCAGGTCTACCCTCTTTACAACACTATTCATTGCTCTGTGAAAAAGACAACTATTTAATTCCTAGTTCCTCAGAGAACCCTGTTTTTGTTACCCTTTGCTACATAACAAAGTAGCTCAAAGCTTAATGGCTTAAAACAAAATCACTTCTTATTTTTCACAACTGATTGGTTGGCCAATCAGTTTTAGTTTGGGTGATGTTGGCTATGGCCCTGAAATTGATACAAGGTCTAAAGCATCCTCCCTCAGTTGAAGCTGGCTCTGCGCTGGGAATTCTGCTGGAACTGTTGGTCTGGGAGCTCAGTACTTATCTCCGTGTAAGTGTGTTCATGTGGCTGTTTGGGCTTCCTCACAGCATGGTATGCTGATTCCAAAAAGGAGCGACCCAAGGAAAAAGAAGAAAATTTGGTCAGTTCTCATATGGCCTGGGTTCAAAATTCCCAAAACAACACTTTCACCTTCTTCTGTTGGTCATTACACTTGAGAGATCAGTACAGACTCAAGAGGAGGAGAAATAAACTTTGTCTTTGCTAGGAAAATCATATGCAATTACAGTGAGGGAAAATAATAAACTGTAGTATATCCAGACGATGGAATATTACTCAGTGCTGAAAAGAACTGATGTATCAGGCCATAAAAGACAGCGAGTAAACTTAAATGCATCTTACAAATCAAAAGAAGCCAACATTAAAAGGCTCATTAATGTATGATTCCAACTACATGATATTCTGGAAAAGACAAAACTATGAGACAATAAAATGATCAGTGGTTGCTGGCAGGGGTGGGAGGGATGGATGGGCAGAACACAGGTATTTTTAGGGCAGCAAAAATACTCCATGTGATATCATAATGATAGACACATGTCATTACACATTTGTGCAAATTCAGAATGTACAACATCAAGAGTGAACCCTAATGTAAACTATGGACTTTGAGTGCTTATAATGTATCATTGTAATTTTATCAGTGCTAAGAAATGGACCACACTGGTGGGAGATGTTGATAATGGAGGAAGCAATGCATGTTTGCAGCAGGGGTTCTATGGAAAACTTCAGCACCTTCCTCTCAATTTAGCTGTGAGTCTGTAAAATCTCTAAAAAAATAATTCTTAAAATATATTGATGGTGACCGTGTTTGGAAGTTACCTACTTCATATCTTATGTTATAGGAAGAATACGGCTATCTCTTGGACCCTAAATTAATTGAATTTCTGGCCATCATATATATACTGAGGAGGAAATATTTATTGTGAAGATTAAGCATCCTTGACTAGGCTTTCTTTCATGAGAAGCTGCATCTAGCACTGTGTAGTATAGCCAAGGCTATAACTTGAGCAACTGACTTTGATTTCACATAAAATAAAATGTACATTTGATGGCCCAGTAATAATGGCATGATTATTATAGTGGTTCAGAAGGGCATTTCTAAACACTTGCTATTCCCTGCCAGTTTGTCTTTGCCATTGATGGATGTGAGGTGCTGTTATTTAATGCATTTGACAGAGGATTATAGTAGAATTAAATGCTAGTGGACAAGAAAGTTCTGTTAATGCCTCTGAATAATCTAAATGTAGAAATTATTCTAATTCAATGGAGGGTAAAATTATAGGATGTTGAATTCTTCCCAAGAAGATGAATTGGGAAGATGAGATATGGAGATTAAATGTAGACTACTTTATAGATTTGTACTATAACACCATGAAGCAAATTATGCAGGGAGGGTGGGAAAGAAAGGCAGAATTCCAGAACACAGAAAAAGGGATTCCAGTTCATTAACTATAGAGCTGTCACAGAGCTCCAGATTTTTGTGACAGTATAGTAAAGATAAATAGTTATAAAGTCTCCTCCTGTTCAGTGATAAAATTTGGAACTACTGAAAATAATTTTGCATTGTGGATGAATGGTTTTTGCTGGGTAAAGCTGAAATGATGGCCTGTCAGTTCATTTCATGTGTTGTGAGGGTTTTTAAAGGAAAGTTGTTCACTTATTCTTTGTTGTTTTCTTAAAAGTGGGATAGGAGATTTCAAATCTTACAATAATCTCTGTAGTAAATAGTCATGAGTACTAAAATGTTATTATATATTTGAATGCTACTTACTAATAAGAATCAGTATTTAACCTCAAAATCAATTGTTTGCCAATCCTTTATATGTTCAATAAAGTTTTATTGAATAGCTACACAATACTGCACCCATGCTAGGCTGTGGTTATGCAAAGGTGAGTTAAATAAGCTCTATCCTTAACACGCTGTACTCTGTCTAGCTAAAAATGCCCAAATATAATACTATCCTTTCTATAAAGTATTTGGAGCATATGTGGGTCATTTTGAGAGCACAAGAATGTTGATAGCCTGGGTTAGATGATTTAGGGAAGACTTCATTGAGGAAAAAATATTGTGGAATATGATTATTACAAGGATGTTTTAAATCATGACAAAGGCAGGGAAGTATAAGAAAACCTTATGGATTTGAAACATTATTGAGAGTGGAAAGACATGGGAAAAGAATGCTAGACATGAGTTGGCAGGAATCATATGATAAAGGATCTGGCATATGACTAATGATCTTACAAGTGATGGATATCATGACAGAGAGGATAGATTAGGGCATGCTGTCACAGAAAATGACACCCTATTCTTTATGTCTATGACCACAGATGTCATTTTTCCCCTCATGAAACACACTCAGTTCAGACCATTCATCACACTGTTCCATGTTGTCTTCACTTCACTCTGAGACCCAAACTCATGAAACAATGTCTAACCTCCAGTCGTCATGATGGCATTGTTTCCTAATACCCTTACCCAGAAATGGCATGTCTCCCTTCTGCTCATATTTAATTGGCCAGAGCAAGTCATGTGGCCATTACTGATTTCCTGAAGAAAAGAGTGCCACAGCGAGGAAAATAAAAATTTTTGGTGAATAGTAATGCAGTCTATTGCAGACACAAGGATTGTTTACACTTTAAGTAGAAGGATTGATATAATAAGTCATATATGTTCTATCCCAAAATCTTTTAGAGTTCAGAAACCAGGGCAGGAGAAGATAAAGACCAATAGCATTATTGCAGTTGAGAACAGAGAAAGAGATCTTATTTGAGGTTTTATATGATTCTTAAAACATAATGAATGACTGAAAACTGAAGGAGAAAGTAAAACCTAGAATTCCTCCAATGTATTTGGTTGTAGGTACCAGGGTTGATAAGGAAATATTGATTATATAAAGGAATTAAATAAAATGAGTAGCTTGATTATTGAATGAGATGACATATAAAGTGCTAGAAAACACTCCCTAGCAAGGCAAACAAATAAATCGGCCAGGTAGAGCTTAGCCTTAGAACATGAAGTTATATGCTTAACATCATTGTGTATCATTATGTGCCAATTATTACCTGTGAAGTGTTGGAATCAAGCACATCTGGTTCAAATCCTGTCTTTATGACTTATCAGGGGATAGAATTAGGCAAGTGACTTATCCTCTCTAAAGTAAGTTTGCTCATACATATAATGAGTATAATAAAGATGCTTATTTTATAAGTTTGTTGAAAGTTATAAGGTACTGCATATAGAATGTTAATTAAAATGACATCAATTTATAAATCTTCATTTCAATGTTTTTCCAATTCCTGACAAGTATTAATCTTTGGAATTCAGGAATAATAATTGGGATTCATGGGAATGTTCAGAAATCTCATGTCATCGGTTTTCTGGATTTCCCTTAATACTTTATTTACATGTTTTAAATAATAATAAGTGACCATAATCATAAACAGTAAATCAGTCTGTAATAGAAGGTGACAGAGTTATGTTAAAATTTGAGGATGAACACACACACACACACACACACACACACACACAAATCAACTTTAATCTTGCAACATCCAGTCTAGCAGATAGAAAGGAATTTCAAGGATCTGTATAAAATGAAAGGATTTTAGAGGCATAAAAAAGTGGGAACAAGGAATTTATATCAGGCAAAATAGTCACAGAAGTATAACAAAATATTGGTTATTGCGAGTTTATCTCCCTTTTGGCGATGGCAGGGCCCTATCAGGCAGGTTACCTAACTAAAGCTGATCGAGTAATTCCATATGAACTAGTTTAAGATTCCATCTCTGGGACAGCCAAAACTGTAATTAAATCTCAGTTTGGTGACATGGGGCTTAGCATAAGTGACTCCACTTTGGTCTGGTCTTGCTGTCTTGTTTTTTAATAATTCCCCTCTTTGAATCAGATTCTCAGCCTGTCTGAGAGATGCCATAAAAATCTTAAGGCATTAATGCTTATCCCAGCTCCCACTCTGGAGTTCTTGCAGTTTTTGTTGAATCTCTCTGTGCGATATTCTCAGGGCATGATGTCATATTTACATTGTTTAAATTGGTCCTTCTCTTTGTCCTTTTTCCAGTGTATTCTTAGGAGATCATTTGCATGATGGTTAGCAGCTGCAAACATCCATTTAAAGCTTTTGAAAAAACACAGCACACTAGGGGGATGCCATGATTATTATAAACAGGATAATTCCTAATGGCTAGAGTGTACTTTGGAGCCATGGTCCCTAAAACCCAAACCAATCAGAATCAAGTAAGTCAAAAAAGACCCCACTGAAGGAGTCATTTTCTTACACCAGCTGGCTTATTTAATGATCTTATGTAGCTGAATATCACCTTCCCCAGAAGTGTCAATTCAAGTACAGCAAGTGATGTTGGTCAGGCACAAACACCTCCTTGCTCAGCTAAAAGATGACCAAGAGCTATCTTATTATCAAGAACAATTTTGTCCAGAGAGTCTAGGGATTTTTATTGGGAAGATATTGCTGTCACAGCAGTTTCTGAAATATCTTCATGAGTAAAGGAAAGGTTCTTGATCATAGCTTCATTTTCACTTTTCCCTAGCGAGGGGAATAGTGATCTGCCAAAGGAAGTGAATTTTGAATCATGAATCAGGAAGAGGATGGACAGAGAGAGAGGGAAAAACAGAGACATTCTTTATCTCACATCTTAGGAGGCAGTAGTCTGCTTTAATGTCAGCTACTTCTCTTTCTGATCAGTTTCATTTTTAGCTCTCCAACTTTTGCGCAGGACCCCTGTTGGGAGTCTTCTTCAGTTGTGAAATTTGCCCACAAGATTCAACACCTTATAATTTGGCAGGGGTGTGAAGAGTCGAGAGTACATTTTGAGGTCATTTCCATAAACCTTACTTCTGCAAAAGATTCCTAGTGAAACAGTAACTGTCCGGACATGAAAATATACTTAAAAATGACATGGGTAGGGATCTGATGAGAGATTATCCTAGATCATGTGAACTTGAAAAATATTTGAGTTAGCTTCTGTTTTAAATTATACTTGATTTATGTTAATATTTAATTTTCTACAAGTCAATAAATAGAGCTCTTTACAGTTTAATTTTGGTAATACCATTCAGAGAGAGAACAAAAATACATTTATAATGTACATACTAACATAGACACATGTAATTAGACAGGCAGACACAAACATATCTTACAACATTTATTTTAAAATTTTAGCTGTAAAACAGTAACAATAATTCAAAACTCATGAGTTTATAAAATAACAGTTGGATCAAAATTGTGTTTCTGGCAGATGGAATAAGTTAAAGTTAACTGCTCAGATGGATAAAACTTTTTATTAATATTTGTGGAAAAGACTTAAGATTTTTCATTTGCCCAGTTTTCAAATAAGCTTTCCTTTTTCTTTTTTCCCCTTTGGTTAAGAAACACCTTGGTTCCTAGAGAAGACCAGGTAGAACATTTACATCTCAAAGGCACAGAGACAGAATGCAAGTTTCTCCAAGAAGGACTTTTGTTCTCTAAATCCAGAATATTTTATAATATCTGCAAGCCTTTTGATATGTGTAGAAGAGGTTTGGCAACTGGTAAAAAGGGTAGGTGTGCTTTTAATTGTTTCCAAGTGCTGATTTTCTGTTCTTGTGAAGACTTGATTTGTAAAACAAGTAATGTTGTTTCTAAATTTTCAAAAAAATAGGTTGCAACCTGAATTACATCCAAGGCTACTTTGCACATCCAACTACATTATCTTCAGTTAGCTTCTTTATATTAGGGAGATCTACTAAGATGGAAATCAAAAGATTCTTATGTTCTAGATTTAGAGTTGTGTCTTTAGATGTTTTAGTAAATCCTTCCACAATGGCTTCAGAAGGCTTTTTTTTTTTCTTTTCCCCGTTAAGGTACATAGTTTCATTTTTGCTTAAAGGAGTAGGCCTAAAATAGGAAGTTCCTGTCAGGCTCTGAATATCAGCTTCCAGTTTGGCCAACTTCTGACCCTAGGGCTACTTAAAAAAAAAATAGTCCTTTTGAATATCTTGTTTTCATTCAGTTTCATTTACAAGTAGTAAATATTCCTGGCAGCACTGAACAACCCCACGGGTACGAGGAGTGTCCTCAAAGAAGGTACAAACGATAGTACTCTCCAAGATCCAGAGCCACTCCCAAAGATCAACCAAAGAAAGAAAAACTTAAGACATCTCCCTGAAAGCTGGCAATAGTTGCTAGGACCCTAGCTGTAAATGGAATGCAACTCTCATTTCTGACCAGGAATATCTTCCACAATGGGGAGCCTTTCCGGACAGCATATTTTTGGTGCCTTCACATTGATGGTTGCCAGGCCAAGTTCTCAGGATATAAAATGAAACAAGAAGGCAGTTACTGTCCATAAGAGAGAAACGATCAACAACCAATGGGTACCTTAAAGAAAATTCACAAGTCAAAAATCAAAGATCTCCTTCTTACAGATGTCTTTGCCTGCCGATCTGAATTTTGAAAGGAAGGGACAACGTGAGATTTTACCTTCCTCTGGTGATGAGGCACCACACATAGAGATATGGGTGAGTTGACTTGGTAAGAATTCTTACCCTTTGCTGGCTTCTACAGTCTCCCAGGATGCTCTCTACAGGCTTCAGTATGAGTGGGGTGTGCCAGAGGGTCTCATCCTGGTCATCAGAAACTGTACAGGAGGACAAATAGTTTTCCCTTTGTTTCTTATGGTGAGTGCTTTACTGAGACTCCTTTTTCTCCAGGGTGCCTCATAAACAGATAAGCTTATCTAGGGTAAACATTCTCTGTTGCGGCCATGTAATTCCAGGTTATCTCTAGCAAAGTTAACTTGCTTTTTCAGCCTTAGGACAAGACTTTATTCACCTGAGGCCTCACACTGGACTCAGTCTAACTTAAGTTGAACTGAGCCCAACCCTAGTCCCAGTTGAGTTTTTAACTCAAACCCCATCCAGTTCAGGCCAGTTGTCTGGAAAAGGAAATAACAAAGCCCAAATAAAGTCTGAAAGTTCATTAACCAATGCTGGGGAACTAGGATCCAAGAGGAACTCTCACATCCAGAGTGACAGAGAAGACAATGAACTCAAGGACAGGAACAGGCACCTAATGCTGAACAGGCACCTTGCTGCTCATCACTCCTGGGAGCTGTTGGGGGTCTTCTCTGGTTTCCTCTTCTTGTTCCAGAACTGTTGAAAGATAAACTGAGGCATATTAAACATTTTGAGTTTATTTGAGCAAAAATCGATTAAAATCAGTCAGCATCCAATCTAACATAGAAAGGAGCTCCAAGAAGCTTTACAAGATGAAAGGTTTTCAATAGGTTGAAGTGAGCAGCAACAAGGAAGTCATACTGGCAAAGAAGTGGGATAGTTATTGCAAATTTACTATCCAGAGGTCTGTCCAGCAGATCACCTTGCTAGTGCCGATCAGGTGATTCCTGATCGTATGTTTTAAGATTCCATTTCTAGGAAAGCCGAAATTGTAATTAAGTTTTGGTTGGGTGATGTGGGGATTAGCATCAGTGGCTCCATTTTGAGCCTGGTGTCTTGTTTTATTTTTTAATTTAAAAATGTACACATACAAAATAAAAGCATGACTTGTTATTATGATTATAGACTAGATTTTGTTCTAAGCATACATCTTTCAATAACATGAAAAATTATCTGTGTATACTCTAGATATTTGATAGTAGAAACATTAGATAGCAGAATATTAACACATAGAAATGGCGAAGTTTTTAAGATGCCAGAAAAATTTAAAAAGTGAAAGATGATACTGTAGTACTGAATATTTAAAGTTATTATTTATTCTTCTTCAAATAGAATCTTAAACATGCGAACTATTAATTGCTTTCTACCTAACATAGTTTTGATCTTTATTTCATTACAAATATTTCAGGGGTAGATTTTTGTTTTCATTTTTGTTGGTGTTGGTTGGATTGGGTATACCAAAGTATCTTCATGTTCAGCATTAGCATAAATGTTGCTTCATTATAAGCTCCTTCCCTTTTTTAATGATAAAAACATAAAATTTCTCTGCTTACACTGATTCTGGTTCTGCCTTTAAAATTGATAGTACTTTTGCTAAGGCAGAGCATTGATCATTTCTGATTTCATGTGTGAGAAAGTACTCCACAAGAACTTTCCACACCATCTTCATGTTGCATTTCTTCTGTTAAAAATATTTACAGAGAACTGTAGCCTAGAGCAAATTTTTAAACACTGAAAAATTCCAGTGTACATTATGGATAGTAGTCAGATAACACGCTTGATTCTACTAGAGAGGTTAACAACACTATGCAGAATTTTGCATCAAAATTAACTTTCAACTATTTATTTTGCATTCAAAACATGTTATTTCTTGGGACACTACTCTTAAAATTTGTATAAAGTGCACCTAATTTCTTTTTCTTTTTTTTTTTTTACCATAACGACTCACCATTAGCAGCCAAAGAGTGCACGTACACACATTTACAACATGGGAAGAGCTACTTGCTAGAACCTAACTGGTTTTCTTTATGTGCTTCTGTCTAGTTTCCCAGAATGTCAACTTTAACTTTTAATGATGTTTCTGCTCTTGCTTCAGACATGACATCAACATATTCTTTGAACCCATAATATCTCTATGTTGTTAACCTTTAATTTTTGTGAGAGAATTCCATAATTAAATTATACCCTATATTATTAAATATTATGGTTCCTCAATTTTTCATCTTATTTTTATCAGAAATAAGTATTAGAAAATCATAAATATCCCAAGAATTTCCAGGAAGGAATTTCCACATGAAAACATTAGCTACCACATATTAGGCACCCAAGAATATTACTTGCTATTTCTTCTTCCTTTTAATCTCCTCTTAATTTTCTCTTCTATTTTTTCCCTTTGTATCATTATCATAGCCATCATCATCATCATTATTATGCGTCAGAATAATATGGCAAATAATGTCATAGGAGTTAGATGGCCTGGTTTCCTGTAATTATTCTATTATCAAATAAATAACATAAGTAATACCGAAACTGCAGTGGCGTGAGCATTAAATGAAATTATGTATTATGACATGTATGTAATATATACTCAATAATTCGATTACAGCAATCAGTAAGTGTGTCTGTGTTTTGTAAGTATAGTAGGCCAACAAACACTAGTGTTAGTAAATTAAGGAGCATATGTGGGGATAAAATATTTCTCCTTTTTTTTAGTTTGGCCAATTTTTAGATGCACTGTGAGGAAGGAATTGATTTAGAGATTATTGTAGAGTACAATTCCACAATAGAGAAGTTCCCCTAATTCAAGTAATCACAGTGGTTTTATAGCCATTTTTTTTTACGATATTTAAGGAAATAAAAATTTGAGAAAAATTTAAGGAAATAACTTCATGTCAATTACTGGAAAGAAAAAAGCCCTCCAAATATGTAAGTTATATTTTACATTCAAGTGCATACATCAAAATTTTGCACTATTTATAAGGCTTCACTGTTGCAAATAATAAGTGGTGTTCAAAAAGATCATCAGGAGGCATAACTGAGATGCTGAATCATTAAGAAAAAATTCAGTGATTCTAATTAGAATCTTCCTTAGGCAAAAAGACAGAATTGTACTTTATTTCAGCAGTGAGGTTTGATATACAACATAAATGTTGCTTTTCAACATTTATCACAAGACTGCACTGAACTAACACTCTGCCTTCCCCTGTGGCTTCATCATTCCAGGTAATAGACGCTGCATGGAATTTTCATTGTTTTGAATGGATGCAGACATCATTGGCCTCAGAACATTTAATAAGTGGCTTTCTGAGCAAGTTATTAGTCTTACTCTTTAACCTGCATGTCCATCTCCTTTAAAAAAGAAAAAAAAAAGAAAGAAAGCAGAAAGCTTACCTGGCAAAAGCAGAATATTTGTTCAAACAGACTTTTAACCAAGGGAGAAATCTGCTTTGAGCCATCTATTGTTCATCTCCGCGATTTCTTTTTCCCGTGGTACAGCTACTCCATCTTTGTTTTTATTCTATTCCAGTGGAACAAGCTGACCCACACGTATTTAATGAGGCAAAATGTATTCTGCAGGCCACCCAAATTCACAGCCAAATAGCTTCCTCTGCAGCAGAAACAGGATCTGTCACCTCGTGGGCCCTGAAATGTACAGAAGGCCACAGATAATTTCTACAAGATTGATCCCTCAGCAGATTGAATAGATAAGTTTCTATTTTAGCTGGTCTAAAATGAAAACTTAGGGTATTTGCAGCTCTTCTCCTACCTTTTAAAAAATATTCCAACCCATATATTGAGTTATTATTTTGTCTGTAATAAAGAGTTGTAATACACATTTTAGCAACATCTTATAGAATTAAGGGGATATAAGGAGTCCTGGTTGCAACATCTTTCACTGTAATTACAGGAAGTGAAATTATTCTGTAGCATTCCAACTCCATTCTCATGTGCATGGGTTAAGGAGATACCATCATCATATTGCTTAGGAGACAATTTTTTTTTAAAGGACAATGAGGGTAATTTTAGATGTTGAAAATGGGATAATGTACTTCATATACAACTTTAATTTCAGGTTTATTCTTTTTCAATGGCTTTATAATATGTTCAGATTTGCTTTAGTTGAACGTTCTCCCATAAGATTTAATAAAAAATACAAAAAGCTAATAAAATTGTGGTGTCACATTTCAATAAAAGTAGCATTTGGTTAAGTGTAAAATTTAGGTTATTGGTTTATTTCTTTCTTGAATCCAAGGCTCTATTTATTGATTCAGCAAACACTTTGTGCACCCAGACTGGAGTAGAAATGTTTATAATATTTTGAAAAACGGTTTGACATTATCTCCTAAAGTTAAACGTCACATGAATTGTGAAATTGACATTATATTCCAAATTATACATGTAGACAATAATGTTCTTGGAAAAAGCATGGAAGTAATTCAGTTGTCTATTAGTGTAAGGATAAATAGACTTTGACATATTCACACAAAAATAATGACAGAGCTTTAACTAACTGAATGGTATATGGTTCAGATTCACCTATAGGCTTAAGCTTTAAACCTGTAACTCTTATCCTTTACTATCTCTGATTTCTTGCATTCAATAAATAATCAAGAGCCACCCATCAAATGTCCTCCTTATCTCAGAATTCTTTTGTTGTTCACTTTGAATGCTATTACTGTACTTCATCTCACCATCATCTCCTAGTGGAAAAACATCCTAGACCTCCTCTTAAGTCATTCCCCATTTTTTTTTTTGCCATCAAGCTCAAGTCTGATAGCTTGTATTTTTTGCTCTGTTTACCAGTATAAGTTTTTTTTTCCTTTTCCCCAGACTATAATCTAGACTTATAAAAATTTTCAATTACATGAATTTCCCATTTCAGATTTTTTAAAAAACCTTTTGACCATTAGAATTGTTTCCTCTACTTTAAATACACCATCAAAGAATCATCACCTCTGGCAAGTCTGGCTCCCATAAATTGATCTCAATTTAGCATCTCAGTTTAGCCATCACTTTAGCTGAGAGCTCTTTCCTTTCCTTCTAAAAACAGATTCTTTTCTTTCCTATTTGTCCGTATCAAATGGCCCTTTCTCCATAAGACCACATAACACATATTACCTTAGTGCTTGGCTGTATTCTTCACTAATCTGTATGCTTAATTAAGGGTTAATAAAGCCTAATGTATAAGATTAATCACAAGAAAGGTCATCTGTTTGTGCCCATATTCCGATTTTTTGCATCATGCCTGGTGTGCAGACATACATCTGTATATTTGTTTAATCAGTGAACAAAGAAAAAGAGAAATTTGAATCACGAGCAATGTAAAAACTTTGTATTTGCTAAATTCCTGGCTAAAGCAAGAATTTTTAAATAAACTGAGGTGCCTAAATATCTTTAATGACTCTAGTAACCCGCCTCTGCCTGACTGTTCATGCTACCTCCTTATTGCATACTCCTTTTTATTTTTTAAATGTCTTGATGTAAGTTGTTGGGCCGATTTTTAAATTTTCAGTGATTCTGGGAAATTGGGAAAATAAAAAAAGCCTCTGGGCAATGTTCCATAATACTAACTTAAAGTGATAATTGATCAAATGTTTATAGGCCACTGTTTTATAAATATCTGAGAAAGTCCTTTGGAAATAGTAAAATACTATATAAAATGAAGGTATATTTAGTCGAAGTTATTTCTCATCTTTGGAAAAGATTGTGGATACAAAAATTATAGCCATAGAGCAGATAGGTGAAATATAGACAGTATGGGCTAGAAAAAAAATTTTTAATGGTGGAAACTGCAGTGTTGGCTAGAGAGTAAAGGTTTTAAGAAGGGCTGAACGTGCTTTAAACTGTAATCTGAACAACTTGTAGTTTGGGATACACAGAAATTGAGCCAGATAAGGGAAATTCAAGTGGAAGGAGAAGCAAATTATTAAGCAAATGTAAAAGTACTTAAAATGTCCTATGTCACAATTATGCTGTTAAGTCTCAGAGTGGAGATGGTTGACAAAAATACTATCAGCCTCTTTTGGTTTAGTACTTGGTAAAAGGCATTCCACACTGTTTGGAAATTTCCATAGTTTGCTTTGGGTCTCTATATCCAAAAGCACAGATAGCTGCTAATACATAGCACAATTCAATCAATATTTCACAAGGACTTAATTTAATAGATGGGAATCAATCTTTGTCATTGTGCATTCAGCTTATATTTTTTATACAGAATCTGAAAACATTTACTAGCATCTATTAAAATGTAGAGACAGATATGTGAATGATTTTCTCACAATATCAGAAAAGACACAGTGGTCTTTGACAATAGAGGGATTTTCCTATCTTGTTTTACTGCTAAACCCCTAGTGTTGGCATGTAGTAGGTGATCAAGTTTATGTTAAATAAATGAATGGATATAAGAATACATTCAATTCATAATTTTATTCACTATTATGAATCAATGAAGGAACATGTATATATATATATATATATGGGTCTCAGTAAAAGTTATTTAATATAGGAACTCTTTTCCTTAATTTGATTACTACTTATAGTATGGATGCTAAGACTTCAGTGATATGATGGAAAAAATGGGAAGAATTAAAAAATTCTGGGGATGTGGAAGGTGGGAAGAAAATAAGCAACCCACTGAAGCTATTTCTCATCTGATTGTCCAGAGAATAATCCAGTGTTCAAAGAAAACATAGAATTGGGTGAAATAATAGTCAAGAAACTCAATTAGAGCGTGTACATAGTAACTGATGGCTACATGTCAGGAAACATCACATTAAGTGAGAAAATATCATTCTAAAACATCCCAGCCAATGATTTTTAAATGTTCAGCAAAGTCCAGTCCTTCAAGAATGGTGATAGGGGAGGCACGACTGATGTGTATAGTGGGCTACAGACCTAGTCATTAACTTAATAGAGACTTAAACAGCAAAACAGCAGTGAACTACACTGATAGGAGGATGTATGCCAGGAACACTGGCTATCAGATCAGAATTAGCAAAAGTAAATTAAGTGAAGAGATATTAAGTGGGAGGCTGAAGGTCTTAAAACATATTCTACATGGACTCATTAAGATTAGTTCAGATTCTGCATAGGGTTGCAGATGCACTTGAAAATTTTCAGCTACGAGTGCAGGGAAGAGAAGCTCCTTATTTTTCTTTGTTAAATTAAAAATAAACTGATATCCAGCAGAATGGAGCCCCTGCTAAGATGTAATATCATCAGTATTTACACTGGATGGTGTATGTAGATGTATGCATATAGATGAAGTTCTACTTGGTAAATTGGAGAAGTACTCTAGTCACAACAGCTTTTCCAACTTTTTAGAAATACCTATATTAATTAACTAGTTAATTAGTTTTTAATCATTAATTCCAAATTTTTATATGGTCAATTATTAAACAATCTAAATCTAAATTCTATACATCTATGTTTATTTCTAGTTTAAAAAGAAAGGATGCTTATGTATTTTTCAGAGTAGTTAGCCCAAGATGCTTGCCTATGCTATAGAAGTAGGTAAGAAAAAGTGCTAGCAGTGAACTTTAGTTACAGAAGGAAAACAGTTGGGTAACAGTCTCAGACAAGTGTGGAACAAAAGCTATCCAAAAAGTCAGACCAAGGCATATGGTTTCAATAAGGATATCTGGGAAGGATTCCCATGACATTTCAATATTAAAGACTGGACAGGGAAAGGATCAGAGTGAATGAGCAAAACAGAGGCAGAATTTAAACTCTAAAGGTATCATAGAGTAGGCATAATTAAGGAAATAGTAAGGTAATATGAGTATGATTAAATGCAGATTTAAAAAAACAAAAACAAAATAAAATGAAAGCTTCAGTGGACTTGCCTATATAGGTTAGGTTATATTTTCAACTATAAATGTATTGAATCAACTGTAGAAAAAAAATAGATATTGGAGTAGAAGGGAGAACTTTAGTAATTAGACCAAAGTTAGAATTAATAAAGGAAAATACAGATTTGACAAAGTAAAAATAAAATCTCCTTTATGTAAATTTTTCTAAAACATGGCATTGCAGGAATATAAGGGAAAAATAAGTCAATAAAAGCAACAATTGGAGGGATAGGTAAGGACTGGATTTAGATGTGTAATGTAAACTAGAATGCAGGTTCTGAGAGGTCTATCCAGATCTCAGGAAAGGTGAGCTAGCCAAATAGGAGGTTGGAGATTATTTTGTAGCAGACCTGTTCTATAGCAGGACACAAACAGAAACACAGTTCAAGTAGCCAGTGAGACATCCATCCCAAACACCAAAGGGGAGAGATTTTAAGACTGAAATAAGATACGGCAGAATCACACTGATGGGTAAATATACACCCAGTGATAGCTGAGGTCTGTCAGTTGGCCTTGGCATAGAGGTGATTGGTAGCCCACTGTCTTGCCTTTAGCATTATCCTTGGTATGGAAAGACGAAAACATTAAGGTCACTCTCTATTGCTGGGAAATTATACTCAGGCGCTCACAGCTGGTGAATACAGCATAGACAGATAAGGAAAGATGATCCCTCGGGACATTCCCCTGGGCTTAGTCCAGGAGTTTAGGGGCAGTACTTGCATATTCTATTAACTGAAAATTTCCTAAGTGTGTTGTGATTGAGATCTGGGGAGTCCAGTGTCGAGAAGAGGTAAAAAAGTTTCTTCATTACTAGAGTTCACAGAGCCCCTCATATCTTCATGTGCATCATCAGTCTCCAAGAATAAAATATCCCATTTAGTGTACACTAAACTTTATTGTCCATAAACTTATTTTTTTCATAGACAATTTTGCAGAACTGTCATTTTGTGCAGCACATTTTGGAAAATGCTGGGTTTGGAAATTAACTAAACTCTTCACAGTTTAGAAAGTATAGCCTGAAGAAAGATAAATGTCAAAATACATGAACTTAGGAATATAAAAATAATCAAAAGTCTTAGCAAAGCAGGTTGGTTCAGAGTCAGTCAGTTTACATCAACTCAATTGTTTATTAGGTTCTTTATTCTGTAGTTCAATACTGTGTCAGGCATTATAATGACAGAAATAATCAGACATTGTCTTTCTTTTCAAGAATTTTAATTAGGAATAAAATTAAGAAGATATATTTTTGTTAGCTTTCTATTATCTACTTAGCTTTAATTTTCACAGTAATTCCACAAGGTTAGAATTATTATCCTTATTTTATATTTGAAGAACCTGTCATTAAGTGGCATATCTGAAGTTTTATATCTAATATGTGATACTGGAATTGGTGAAATGATAGTTAATAATGTAAGATAATATATGTTTAAGTGCTAACTGGCATGATATGTAAAGAAAGAGCAATGGAAGCAACACAGTATTTAGAAGAGAACAAAATATCATTTCCTGACTTATTTATATGATCCAATCATTTTAGACACATTAACTTATTTAAATTGAAAACTTTCAAAAACACTCTAGTGTACACTCCCAGCCCTATTTTACTTAGCAGAAAGTTAAAGCATGAAGGGCAGTATGAGTTTGAGCAGGACGAATGAAGAGAAAAGAGCTGAAATCTTTGTTAGAAAGCAGGGAGTACAATTGGTCTGAGACAGGAATTTGAAGTTTATAGCAACATTTGTTTCTGAATCTGTTCATTTTTCAGCCTTTACTTGTACAAGAATGAGCTTTTTTTCAAGCCATTGCTCTTTCTCTACCCCTCCTCCCTAACTTCCAATTCAATGGCAAGATTGTGAACAAATCATTGAATATTTGCGCATTGAAATCCACACATGTAAGGGAGTATGCAATCCATAGTAATGACAGCAATCATGCATCTTATTTTCTATTCCAACTCTAACTACAAATTCATATGAAATAACTATGTGTTAACCATCATGAACTTTAATAACAACAGAAAAAAAATTTGCTCGAATTTTAATTCGAGTAAAATAACAGAAGTTGATTTTTACTCATGAAGCATTTAACACAGAGGTTCTTGGTTGAGTGGCTGCCCTTCAAGAGTGACCCAGGCACTCAGGCTTCTTCTGCACATTGGCTCCTTCATTCCCCTTGGATCTTACAGTTCTCCAGTGGACCTTCCACATTTGGCCAGTATATGGCATTGGTTAGGAAACAGCCAAACGACTGGGCCAAATGCAAGGATACCTAAGAAATGCAGATTAGCTCTTTTTTTAAGAGAAAAGGGAAATGATTTGATGAGCAATTAGCCAGAATCAGCCACATTCCACCTTTTCTAGACATGAAATGTCTGTTTTTTACCCCTTGCATATATATAACAGAGACCCTTTACCCAAGATCTATGTCAAACAGAGATGATCAGGAAATTGAAAACTCTCCAGATTTTATAAAAGGAAGGGGATTAATACAGGGAAGCATATGCTTTAAAAATATGTATCTTTAAAGAACTGGGAGAGCAAATTCTCCTGGTAGGGGAATTACTCCCCACTTTGGCAAAATCAGAAAGTTTCCAAGTTTAGAGGAGCCTCTTTCATGATTGCTGTCGATCATAGAACCAGTAATTTGTATGCATGCACTAATTCAAATTCATGTCTGCACTCTCCCCACACATCTTCCTGTCTCATGAAAGTTTCTCTTATTATTTGTGAAATCTAAACCAGATATTGTTACAGGCTGGAATGCTGTTTCTTCCCTGGATTGTATCTCAGAGATGCTGAAGAATGAAGCCAGTAAACAAGAGTATGGAGCAACCAGCAAAGCTCTTTTAATGAGTGAAAAGAGAAAGATCTTGCTAATCAGGAGGGGCTCCAAGAAACCATGCATGCAATATATGATGATGTCAAGGCTGTAATGTCTTGGGTTTATATTGCCTCCTGAGAGGAGGAAGGCCCACTACCCCAGACCTAATAAGTCATAGTTCAGAAGTGAACTAATGACATTAGAACTCACTCCTGATTGGCTGAAAGTACAATGCTTCATTTGTATAGGGCACAAACAGTCAGAGCAGCTGAGGTCTATCTAACTAAGTGAACTTTTTAATGGCTGAGAATTATCTGCATAGGGCATAACCAATCAGAGTAGCTGAGGTCTATCCAACTAAGAGACTGAGTTGGATTGGGGCTTTTGGAAACTTACAAGGGTCTTGAGTTTTATCTGCCTGTGTCCCACTATGACCTACCTCAGTCTCAGTGGCAAAGAAGCCAAGAAATGTAATTTCCAAGTGTTTTGTCTCTATGGCACAGAGACAAGGTAAGGAAGGCACAGAAGTTTGTAAGGTTATTAGCAAACAGTAATTGGCACAGGGGGAAAAAAAGATACCATCAAGTCTTTGCAGCCATTTCAAAGTCCAAGGTCTTATGAGGATCAATCACATACTGCTTTTGTAGTTTGGCACTGTAGAGACTAAAAAGACCAATTACCTTTATCCCTCTACTTACTTCTTAACCATGCATGCAATATATAATGATTTCAGACTTGAGTTTGAAACCAGGAAGAATGGATAACATATACCAATCCATAGCAATTCTGGAATCCTCCTGGGTGTAGGACCTAAAAGCTTTCTAATCTTGAAAAACTGCTGCTGCTCTCTGCTAGGCACTGTGTTATTTATTCTCCATGACCTCTGGCTCTGGCTTTATGTGTTATTCTGGCTCCTTCAGAAGTAAGGCTTGCGGAGTAAACTTCCAATGACACTACATTGCACCCAGAGGGAACTTCCTGCTGGAGTAAATTCATGGCCCCTATGATTGTTTCTCAGGTAAACAAATGCTTTTTAAGCATGGCCTTTTGGTTCTTTAGATGACAATTAATTTCAAAATTTAGGGCTTGCTGGAATTAATTATTTCTAATCGGTTCAACGTGCCCGTCATTAGACCTCAAGTTTGTTTTTCTTTTTCTCTTTTCCCCTAGACTTAATATTCAAGACTGACATTGCTTTCTTTATTAGCACCCATCTCACCAATCTTAAGTAACTTAATGGAGTTTTCTTGAAGTTATCTGATATATCTGGAGACCATCTGGAGGCTATCTAAAGATAGGCTTGAGTGGGAAAGCCACTTCTTTAATCTGATCTTTGATCCAAGACTGAATCTTAATAGTTCTTAATCATTCAACACCTTTCGCAGACTTATCTCGTACT
This sequence comes from Smutsia gigantea, assembly GCA_032199065.1. Taxonomy (NCBI): domain Eukaryota; kingdom Metazoa; phylum Chordata; class Mammalia; order Pholidota; family Manidae; genus Smutsia; species Smutsia gigantea. Next base: position 74,009 of record JAVSCE010006718.1, read on the forward strand.
GCTTGTAGCCTAGAAGCAATCAGCTTTGCCAGTCTGTAAAGGCTCTATACTTCAGGGCACTCTCTACTCACTTTCACTTATGTTTTCCAATTGGCCACTTGGTATTTGAATGCATATCTGTCTAATTATTACAGTGTATAGTAACAATTAACACACATTTTTAAGCTCTGCTTTTCATCCTCTGCCCTTAAACTTTCATTGTAGGTGATTTTTACTATGTGGTTTAGTATATATTTTTAGTTATTTGTAGGTCACACTAGTAGCTTACTTTATTATTCAAAATACATTAATTAACATGACAAGCAATCCCACATTGTGAGTGGCTTAACACAATACTGCCTTATTTCTAGTCCAATACGTATATTGCAGCTGTCTAAGACAGCTCTTTTGCAGCTAGTGACCGGAGATTTCAGGGTTGAATGTGATGGCTTTTCCTCTTTGGTCTTTATGCTCTCCCTGCATCTTCTGCAGAGTAGAGGAGGTATAAGAAGAGAGAATTATATCAAAGATCTGCACTTGTCACAAGTGGCAGAACAGTTACTTGATCTCTCCTAATAGGGAAGATAGAATATGTAGTTTATCCATGTTCACAGAAAAAAAAATTATGTGAAAAATTAGCTCATTTCTGCCACAAGTTATGTCCAAATACTCAGAATGAAATGAAGTTTGTTGTATGTGAAAAGTAGCTATAAACTGTAAGGCCACATTTTAAAAAGAAACATACATGTAAGTGGATGTAATTCATTAAAAAAAATGCCACCATGGGAAGATATAGATTAATTTTAATATTACTGTAATTAAGCAATAAATTTTGGATTTTCTTTTTAATTTTTAACCTTTGGGTAGCTTTCAAAATCACTCAAAGAAATCAGTTTTTACTTTATGATGATGATTTAAAACTGTCAAAATTCCTTTTTGCTATAGTTTATATAGACAAGTCTAACATAAATAGATTTTACCAATGGATTTAACATTACGCATATGGAAAGTTGTGTGGTTAAAACAAAAAATTTCCATTAATAATTCTTAATGTTTTTTTCTGGTGGTTTTCATTTTCAGCAAAAGCCTGCAAACATTGAAAATAAATTTATAAAAGAAATAAGGTTAGGAAATAAACTTTACAAAAAATTACCTAAGCTTTTACCAGTGAGTCAGGCTGTTCTTTGAAAAAATGAAAATGTTTTCAAATGACAGGTTCCTCTTCTAGCTTAGTAGGAGGGCTGAATCATAGTTTTTTTGTGCATGTGTGTGAAATGACAAGACACAGTTAACAGAAAATTTCAATCTGTAGCTAAGACTAACATTTCATTAAAAACCTTAACCCCAAATTTTCAAAAGAAAACCTCATTGATATTTAAACTCCTCTGTAGTATAAAATTGAATATGTAGAAGCAACTAAACTCTGAAATTCAAAGAAAAGCACTAGGTTTTTAGATAACTTGGCCTTGTTATTTCATCTAGGAATAAAATCAATTTAAAGGGCCACATGAGTATAAATAATAATACAAAAACAAGAAAAAGACAAAAGGAATTCTTCCAAACATTTTCAGAGAGAAAGAATAATAATAATGGCAGATTTACCAGACTAAGATACAGAACATAAGCATTTAAATCAAAATTCTACAATGTAGAATTTGATCTCATAAACACCATATGAGAGTTCTGAATAATGTCAACAATGGGGATATCTCTTTTGCTAAACATATTTTTATGATTTTAGATCCACAAACATGGCATGACCTTATTTTAAATTGAGCACTTTTTAAGATGAATAGCATTTAGAGATAAATAAAGAAAGTTTTTACTTCTAGGAACCCAGTCTTGTGTGAGGAAGGTGAAGAAAGTCAATAGTTAAAATGAATCATGGTCTATATCATGATAGCACTTAAGGAAGGACAGAGAAGGGAAACATGGGGAAAATCTACATATTTGGTAAAGTGAACACATGCTCCAAGGAATGAATATTGCTGGATCTGCTTCTTAGTAAAAAAGGTAAATGTTTTCAGAGGAGAAAGAGTACAATAACCCAGGCGATGGAATAATGTGAACAAAGGCATAAAATATGAAAGCACTGGATTCATTTATAGAAGGACAAATGTGTTGTTGTGGTTTAATGGCATTGAAGGGTATTTAGAAATTTGATTATACAAGGTCTTGATTATAAGTCTGGAAATTTTTTACTCTATTCTGAAAGCAACTGGAGGCCAAGAAAGGATTTTAAGATAGGCTAAAGATGGACATTTACGAAAAAAATCACACCACAACAGTGAATACTTGGAAAAGGCTAAGAATGAATTTAGGGAGACTAGTAAGATATTATATTGGGGTAAGATGGCATATAGGCCTAGAATGGAGACTGGATAAATGTAGAAGGGAGACCAATATGAGATATGTGTAAGATTATTATCCAGTTGGCCTTAGACATGAAAACCAGTGGAGGCAAGAAATCAGGGATGTCCATATTCCCATCCACTTGCTTGAGCACCTATATAACTAGGGGTGCTATTTACCAAGATGTAGAAGTCAAAATGAGATTACATATTTAGGGAGAATTTAGTGATTTGTTTGAGAAAGCTATGTTTGAATATGTGATTGTGGACATAGGAATATGGTCTTGATAGCAGATAAAGATGTAGAGTCACTGGCAAACGCTTTTGGATGCTAGTTAAATCCATAAACTGTGATTAGGCTTCCAGGGCAGCAACTCTAAAAAGAACAGAAGAGCACCAAATACTATATCCTACAGGAAATATCACCATTAAAGATAATAGCAGAAAAAGAGGATAACAAAAAGAGCATGAAAGGAAATGGCAAGTTAGGTGGAAAAAAGGATTAGAAGTCTAGAGACAGATGCAGTTTAGAAAGATTTTCAGGATTAAGAAATTACATTACATAAGGGTTGAAAAGTGCCTATTGCAGCTGAAAATAAAGAGTTTATTGTAAATTTTGCATTTATATGACTATTTGCATAGCTGGCCATTGAAATGTGCTTATTTAATGAGAAGGAAACAAAACTTTTCATTGCTTTATAAAGAAATATAAACTTAGTACAATCATTTAATGTGAATTTACATTACATCAATGCATGTTTTGCCAATAGGCCTGTCATAGCTCTAATTCTTCCACTGTGGATGATTTGTAGACCTTGTTGATGTTACATATCTCACAGAAAGAGAGAGAGAATATCAGGTGCATTAATTTTCAATAAATCCCCCAGACATATATAGAATACACATCACTCTCTTGTTAAAAGATTCACATCAATGTGAATTGTTTTTAAATCATCATTTAAGTTTAAAATTACCCTCCTGCTAAGGGACATATTTTTTTCTGCCTTGAGATAATCATAGATGCTTCAATCCATCAAAGTTTCAATTCATGTGGGAAAATATAAAGTATTCATTTCTAGTTACTACAATTCTGTCAACTCCCAAGTTATAAACAGGCTATGTCCCAGAAATTAATGTGTATTTGAGTCATAACCCATTTTTCCATACAAAACATATGATAAATGCTTTTTTAGCCACTTGAACTAGCTCACAAAAGGCCTAGAAATGACACTAAGTTAAATAGTAATTAATTTATTGATTCTCTACAAACGTGAGCTACTTTAATTTTAATAACAATTATATGACATGAGTATTACTATTCTTATTTTATTGATGTACAATAAAAAATACAGAGGTAGTCAATGTGTCCAAGGGCACACAGCTTCTGAGATGTTGACCTAAGACTGGAAATATTGGATATTCCAAAGCATATATTTTATGTCACTTTAAAACTTTTAATATGGTTTAATTAAAAAATATACAAAAGTAAAAATGAAAGTATAATTAACCCCCTGTGTAGCCATCATTCAATTTCAATAGTAATCATTTCATGATCAATATTGTTTCATCAATATCTCCAATGAACTCCCTCCCCCTCCTCTGTATTATTTGAAAAGATGCCACACCACATATGGTTTCACCTTAATATTTCGCTATAGCTCTAAAATATATTAGTTTTATTTAACATATTTATAATATGACTATGGCACCTAAAAGAAAATAAACAATGATTACTTAGTATTTTCATATATCTGGAAGCTATTAAAATTTCCACTATTATCTTATACAAAGTTCACAGATGATTTGAAGCAATCATGATTCAAACAATATCCACTTATTGTATATGGTTGATGTATGTCTTTCAATTTCTTTAGCTACAATCCCCCATCCCTTTTTTTTATTCTTACCATTTATTTGTTCACTAAACTGAGTAATTTATCTTGCAGAATTTCAAAATTTTGAATATTGTTGAAAACATCATAGAATTGTTTGAACAAGTTCTTCTATTCCCAATATTGCCTATAAATTGGTAATTGGCTCCAGGAGCTTCAAACCCCCATATTTATGCTTCTGTAGTATATTGACTATAAGTTGGCTAAGCATATATGTTTTAATTCTTAACAAAGGATTAGTAAAGAAAAGATGAGGTATCACTTATTAGTTGGGATATAGGCTCAATGGCATGTATAATGTAAACCAACATAACTGTGATTTATATAATTTATATCTCTCATAGATATCAATCTGGAGATAGGTAGAACAAGGAAAATAATGATTTTGCTCCACAAGATCATTCAGGGATCCAAGCTATAGTGATCTTTGTTCTCTACCATTCTTAAATTGTTGTCTTTCTCTGTATGAACCATTATGACTGAACGTTAGGTACTCATTTCTATCAAAAGGAAGGGTAAAAAGAAAAGTTGGATTTCCTCTGAGAAACCAGTCAGGATGTTGTTTATTGCACTTCAGCTCAGCCAGCATTAATCACATGAAATCCATAGCTGCAATAGAAGCAGACCATGTATTGCTGGTCATTTGCACAGCTAAACATTTTCTTATTAGAAAGAATTCTAGAGGACATCTTTTAGGGGATAAAGTGACAATTTATAGCCTGTGAGCTAAAGCTCTAAACACTTGAAGTCAGTAACAGTAGACATGAACTATCATGATAAGAACCAATCTCTCATGACCCCACAAGTATGACAGAATCTCAGAGCCAGAGAATCAATTTTTGAGTCTGAGTTTAGAGGCTAGCCAAGGCAGTAGTATAGACCAGGTGGAAATGGAACTTCTATTCTTTGGAAGTTAACACTAAAAAAGGACACAATGTACTATGGAATACAGGAATGCAAAAATGGTGTGGCATATAGGATTTTTTCTGTCGGGAAAGTACATTATAAATTTTACCTAACTAGTCTCCTTTATGTATCATGGATGTGTAAATAATCTATATCTATCATCTATCTATTTATTTATTTATCTATATCTATCAATCCTTATCACTAATTTTGATATTTTTCTGTCAAGTTCTTCTTAAAACACAGGGTTTTCCTGCCTGTAAGAGGCTTCAAATGGGTCAGTGGTGTGTTCCAGATATTGCAGAGATGAGTTAATATAAATTTTGTTTTTTTCTATTAAATAGAGAACATTAAAATATAGAAGATATCCTCTTTCAAGGATGTTTGCTCAAATCTTACCTCTCCCCTCCTTTGTCCTTATACCATCTAATTTTATTTATGTGGTAGAGGAAATGGTAGAGGAGTTATGGGGCAAGTTACTGGGGTAAGAGATAGGCTAGGCAGGTATATTTCTTAAATAACAAATAAGAAATTAACAAGTTAGCTGAAGAATAAATGAAAATTAGCTTTGTTGACTATGACTACCTGCTACATATTAGGTGCTAAGAGAGTAGAGTTCACACATATCATCACAATCTTTTGAGGTGTGTATCAACTCCTTTTCACACTATGAAGCTGTGGTTAGAGAAATAATATTCCTTTTTTATACCTGTATGTGTTTATATATGCATGTATGCATGGATATATAAGCACACATATATTTATATATATTTTATTAACGTACATGTATTCTTATACTTTTAAGAATATTAATTTAGATCTTTAATCTACCAAATTGTATTTTACATCTAGTTTAAATATTTTACATCCTCATTGTGCTATAGAACATTTTGCTACTTGAAAATAAATTCTATGACTCTACAAAACAGTTTGACAAAGTGTATGTACTCTGCCTGAATTCATAATACAAATATACTCTCATATGAAATACCTTGGTCCATTAAATTCAGAAAATTATTGTACCAATCTAACTTAAATATTTTTGTTTATTTTAGGATAGCTCATCATCTTTCATTAGCATTGTTAATATGTATCTTTAACAGGACTTCTAAACCACTAAATGAGATAAATATTATATATTTCCAGACACCATTTATCCATTGAATATTTTCCTTAACAAAAGAAATTTCCTTCTGCAAACTTGAAGGAATACACACCCATAACACCCATACATGTCCATTTGTGTGTTTATATATGCATGTATGTGCATATACACAAGCATACATATAGTCATACATATTTTATAAACATACATATATTCACATATATGTTTTATTATCATATTCAGGCAATCAATTTAGTTCATGTAGATAAGACTTAAGACTATTACCAAGAAGGTAAAGACAAGTTTGCAAGGTTAAAGAAATATGAAGAATAGTATGGAAAGCCAACTGCATTGTATAATAACTGCTAACTTGTTTTGGGAAAGAAATTCTGATTACTTATGATATTCAATGTGTATGTCATGTATATATATCCCATAGCCCATTGGTCCGGTCCAACATGACATTACAACTTTTAAGGCATTTGAGGCTAACATTCCTGTGTGATTCATCTTTGTACTACCAACTGTGTTTAGCACTGTTCCTTGAACATGAAGTGTTGTCAAAAATGGTCAATTTGTGAATGGATTATATTACATTAACAACATATAATATAATTGTGATATATAATAGTATAATATAGATAATGTAATTAATGTGATTAAAATATATTATATTAATATACTATTACGTTAAAGCATAGATTTTCAAGTGATTTGAGGCAAACGTAGCATGAATTTAGTCTTCATTGAGCTTGATTTCATGAAGAAATTGAGTGTATAAAATATTATTTTGCTTGGTCAACTCTCTTGGAAGAGACTTCCTGAGAAATTACCTTTTCTCAGTATATTAGTTCCTTCTTGCCCTCAGGAGAAGCAATTTTTACCATTCAAGTGTGAAGAATTTGCTTAGAGAAAGTATTTTACTCATTCTGACTCTGGAAGATTGGTCCAGATTTAAGGAAATTCCATTTTATTTTTAGCAGATGAGGGTCAAACATGATCAATACAACATGGATCTGGCAAGGATTTCCTGTTTTATTTAATTTCTCCTCCATTGTGTGTAATTCCTGTATTCCTGTCATGACATAAAATCCTTAAAGAATCCCAGAAATTTACCTCATAATTCGGACTGAAAATTTACTGAAAAGGAATGCATTTGCATTTTTTCTAGTTACTGATCATTTAAGTTCAAAAACAAATTCCATTATTTTTATGTTACACAGATATTATCTCAGCAGTTTCAAAGACAATATCTCATTCAAAATTTAAGGTAGTTCTTTGAAGTGAGACTGGAGAGAAAATCAGTGATTTTTTTCAAGGTCATAGTCACATTTTGAATGAATCAGGACTTCTGATTAGTGTTTTTCTTCAGCACTACAGAGCTTTTGACTGCATATGCTAGAGCTGGGAGAAATGAGAGGTAGAAAGAACAATTGTAATTAATTGTGTTGCATCAAGTTTCATAAAAGACAATCAAAATAGTTTGCAATTAGATATTATATTTCAGAAGTATTAGGATGCATTAAATATTTGTTTGCAGTTGTGAAGAAATTTATGTTTATACACTGAAATAAAGAATCTGTCTTCCTTATCAGTGTACTATCATTTTCTTTATCTTAAACTTTTATACATTCCCTTGTATACTTGGTCACTTCTTTTTTAGACAAAAAGTACTTTATTTAACCAAAAATAAAAGGACTTGGGTTAGGAAAGCATGATGCACCTGCAAAAAGCTATTTTCTCTTATAATTCTCTTTTCTTAAAAAAAAACAAAAAGAAAGAAAAAATAACCCAAAGCTTATCATTTCCAATCACCATTATCAGGCTTTTACATCTATAAAGAATAAATTTATGCTTTGAAACTCTATGGGGCTAGAGTAAAGTAAAATCAAATGGGATAAGGAAATTCACTGTTGAGAAAATAACATCATTATACTTTTGTTTCATTTTTTTTTAATCAGCTATTTTTTAGAGAAGCTTTAGGTTCACACTTATTATACCTTTAAAACAATGGTAAAGATTGAATGAATAAGGGACCTAAATTATTCAGTTGGTTTTGAGTTTTGGATTGGTTATTCAGAACTGAAAGAGAGGAACCAATTATAACAACATGTACATACATGTAGTCTGTCATGAAGCCATCCTTCTCCTTCAAGTTTTGGATTTGATGTATACACTATAAATGGGGTTGCAGAAATATCTGGAAACAACTCATTAGCTTCACTATGTGATCATAGACTACTTATAATTTTACCTTTCTGCATAACTTCCTTTCTTTTTAAACACAGTTCCTGGAAGGGAAGTTAAAATAAGTTGGAGTGAAGAGATGCTTTTCTTATATGCATATATACATAAGTGGTGCTCAAGGAAGAATATGCAGAGTCAGATTTCTTCCAACCAGTTTATTACTAAAATCTAGAGATGATTTTGAAAAGAGAAAGGAGATAATAATTCTGAGGATTCTAAAGCAAAGTATTCATATGCATGCATTATTCAGTAATTTCCATCTCATTAACACATAACTTTTGTTTCCTTATTTGAAAATAATCAAGCCATGCTTTAACTGAAAAAAATTTTTTCTTTGGAGATTCTGAATCCATATCTTATGGCTTTTAATATTTATATAATTAAAATATTTTAAAAATTAAGTAACTACCATGGAATGTTAAATGTGCTATTTTAAAGTTAATAATTTTTATATTTTATTTTAGATATCATAGAGTTTTCAATACTTCTGTAAACAGATGATAAATATATGGAATGACCAATAATAAAAAGAAACATATAAAATAAAAAATCTTGAAAAAAATAGTAACAAATAGAAACCAATATAAACAAACACTAACAAATAAATAAATCCAGGAAGAATTTGTGAGCCAAGAGAAAATTTCTCATGGAAACAGTTGGATAGAGAGGGATAGTACTCATCATCCTACTTATCAGAGGTAAAAACATATAATATGAAAAAAAAGCGATAAAACTCTTAAAAGTGCAATTGGCTTTATGACTTTTGAACTATGTCATAGTTGTATTTGTTCTGTGATATAACAATCATATCTTGATCAAGACAAATTAAAGCAAAAGATAATTAACTTTGTTATGACTGAAGTAAACACATGTTGACATATCTCAAATTATACCAAAATATCTGGGCTAATAATATGACTTATTCTCTGTACTTCAAAGGTTAAAAGGCTGAAAACTGTATTTCCCAGACTCCCTTGTCAGAAGGGTTCTTTTTACAATAGGCTACTGAGAGCCACTAATGTGATATTTGAAACCTGGGAATTAAAGCAAGTCATTATTCTCAGTGGTAGCTACAGACAGGTACATGGGCTACAGAGAGACAGTGTTGGGTTTTACAGTGACTCTTCCTGTGGATCACCCACTGTGGTATTGCAGGCAAATAAGATAATTGATGGAAATTTCCAGGAGGTTTCTAACCTTCATTACCTTGCCTTTCCATGGTATGTGTCTAGTTATTTTTCTGGCTTAGGTGCCTAAAGTTGGTTTATGTTTTCACATGGCTCCTGAATGATTCATCTCCCCAGTTAGCATTTTTGTTGTGTTAAGTCGGAGCCTCTGTTTAGAAGCCAATGACTCATTTTCTGAGGATTAGGGCCATTATGGGTCAAAAAGATCGGCATGTTTCTCCATATTATTAGTAGGGTAATATAAACAAAGTTTAAAATGTGGCCTTATTGTTGATAAAATAAAAGATTCCATTAAGTTCCAAAATAAAGGCAAACTTGCTTTGTATAAATTCAGTTTTAAAGACCATTCAGTTGTTTAATAACTGAAGTATATGATAGGCTTCCATAAGAGTACACCAGTGGTAACTGGATTCCTCACTTTGAGAAGCTGAAATTTAAGACTAGATATGACAAAAATCAAAGAGAATGAGAAATGACAAATAGTATAGTTCAAGTGAATTTCAAAATCACCTTCAAAATATCAAGGCAGAGAGAGCCCTTTGTAAAACATGCACAGGTTAAGTGTAGAACATAGTCATCTATAAATGCATAAAGGCTTACATACTGGTTTAATCATATTTCTACAAGAGGTAGTACACAGGAAATAAAACTAAATATACAAAATAACTGAACATCTTGAGAAATGACAGAGCTACTGGGTTAAGAATGAAAGCTAAAGCTAGAATATTTCTAATCTTTAAAAAGGTCTTTTCTAAATTGTGGTCACATGGCTTTGCCACAATGAACCAAAATTTAAATAGCAGTCTTTCAATAATAACTTAAGAGATTGTGTATTTTCATATTTAGTTATACCTACATGCTAGAATATTACACAGTCACTTCTTCAGCAGTTTAAAAACAATTGAGTTTAGCAGCTACTTGGTAAGCATGATTAGTTTGAGGAGGGATTCCCCCAATGCTCTGACATGTAATACCTCACAACTGTGAATTACTTCATAAAATGAAAATTGATTTTAACATTGCATCTAGCATTAAAATTTAGCTCCAGGGATAACAGTCACATCCTTCCAGTAGCCAAATTGTGAGAAACTAAGTAGGAGGCCAGAATGACCATGTGATCGATGTAGGATTATAATTAATATGTTCATTTAAGCCTTTTTATATTTTAAAATTCCATTTTAAGATTACTTCAGCCATTGTTTTTCTTCATTTATTCCCTGTATCTTTTCCATTCCCTTGTAATCCATTTTACAACTTTCTTTCCTTACCTCTCTTCAGGCATTCCTAGTGTCTATGATCATTGTCTTTTCTACTTACCCTCATGTTTTGGTGACTAATAGGATGCTGATTTGGACCCTTTTCCTTCTTTATGAACTTTCTCTTTGAAATTTCTCCTACTACTCTATTTTCAATTATCATTACTTTTTATGATATGTCTGTAGTAGGTGGAATAATGACCATCCCAAGATAAAAAGTTCTAATCCATGGAATATATATAACCTTATAGGTAAACAGTGTCTTTGCAAATGAAATTAAAGATCTTAAAAAAATGAGAAGATTATTTTGTATTGTCTGGGTTGTCCCTAAATGCTATCATAAGTGTTGTTGTAAGAGAGAGGCAAATGGAGATAACACACCCTCTATTCTGGAGATTTAGAAATATTAGGGTTTCCAACAAAATACATTGTTTTTCTTTTATGTCCCTTTCCTTTGATTAGGCTTTTCTCCATGTCTAGAATGACTGTGACTCTTGCTACTGATGAACTACTTTTTAGTCAAAGTCCAACTCCAGAATCACCTCTTCTGTGTGGTCTATCCCCACACTCTGGAAGAGTCTGTTCCCACAGCCTGGAGTAAGTTCTTATATTCTTTTTATCCTGTATTTGTTTTTAGGGCAGGAGATGTACCTTAGTTATTCATTTTTGTTTTTTTAATACCTGTGTTTATTATATAATAAAATGCATATGACATAATAATCAAAGTGATTATTGCATTTTGTATTTCCATATGAAATGTCAGAAAGTTCAAGTTGCTCCACATTGCTGCCAGCACATGGTAGTGCCCACGGCAGTGCTAGGGTTTTTGTTTTGTTTGTTTTTTGCTATTCTGGCCCTTAAAAACATATTCATTGTTACTGCAAAAATTCAGAGCAGGATGTTCAAGAAAAAGAGAATTCAGATTAGCCATACAGACTCTAAGTTTGATGATAATAGGCTTGAACTTCTTGGGATGAGAAATAAGAACTTGAAGGTAAATGTCTTATAAGAAATACTTACTATTAATAAATAGCTAGTGAAAAGAAATGATGGAACTTATACACTGAATGAGATAAACTTTTCTTTGAACTGTTGATTACTCACTTATTTTGCTATTTGCTGAAATTATTCTTGCAGTTTATTTTTAAATGACCATATTTAAAAACTTATATTATTATACTGTGTTTTTATCTGTAAGATTATTTTAATATTAATTATAGATTCTCATAATAGATCATCTTAGAATCATTCCCAGAACTATTAAAGAGTTCTTAATAGTATGCCTGGCTTATGAAGAAAAATGATGAAATACTAATAATACTAACTTCATAGACTTATGGAATGCTGCTATCCTCTGAGATTCAAACTTAAATGATCAAAAGAAATTACTAGGACATTTAGCTTCTGCAGGATACAATGCTTGCAATATAAAACCTTACTTTCATTTTTTTTTCAGCATTCACATCAATCACATAGTCAAGTCTATGTGGGAGGAAAATCGGGGCTAGAGATTTTATTTCCCATTACTTATTTTAGTTGGTTATAATTGTAAAACTGAAGACTGTTATGCAGATGATACTCATTTGGGCATAAAGAATTTATCCTCAAGTCCCTTTCAGTTTAGTTGACATCTCTCATTCTTTCATAACCTACTTCTAGTTTATCAGGAATTTCTGTCTACTTCATCTTCATAATATATCTAATGTGTGATTACTCATCATGACTTCAATGGTTAGTCAAAGCTACAATGGGTTATTGACAGTATTTCAACAAGCTTCTGTAGCCTCGTGATTCAATTCCTTGCTTCTAACCTTGAGTTCTTACATTCTGTTCCATCAGTTTCTCTATCTCTATTCTTCACTCCCACACTATGCTTTGAAGGTAAGCAGTGGTTTATTTTATTTCTTTTTTAGATGTTTTTTAAATACAATTTTTATTTTTGAGGTACATACAATAAAATGCAAAAATTTAGAGTACAGCTTGGTGAATTTCGACATGTGTATATGCTCATGTAACCATTTTATTCATTTCTTGAATCTTCAGTGCATGCCAATCCATGTATATTCAATCATTATTTGTTAAAGAGAATAAATGAGCTCATTCTGGGAGAGGCTGACAAAGAGGGAAAGGAAAAGCACACATAAATTTGAAAACACCCATCAAGCTTTGCCTCCCATTTATACTCTGACAACAAAGAGCACCAATTACAAAACTCGTTCAATTTTAGCAACTGTAGTTTTGGTAAGAGAGTCAATAGATGTGACACTGAGAGAAAAGTTACACATATTACTGTAGAACAGCAACAGGTTCTTGCCTTTCATTGGCGACAGCTATTCTAATGCATAACTGTAGCATTTCCTTTATCATTCTTAGTTTTATATCCAAAGGGCAAGGGGACATTAATGGCAAGTCTCTTTAAGAATAGAAGTCTGTCTTTCTCAACTCTTGTATCTTCAGAGAATTTAGTGTGTTATTAATTATGAACCAACCTTGAAAGAATTGAAAAAATAGTCATTCAACTCATTATCTCTTTTTGGAGACTCAAATGAGAAACTCCAGTTGAGAAAAGCCGAATAGAAGTGACAAATTGTTCTGTCACATCAACATTTATTAAAGCCTACCATATCCAGAGTACTGGGGGAACATTATAAAAAAGCTTCAACATACAGTATCAGTTTCAAGGTTTAATTGGAATTTTATTGCAGAAAACTATTAAAACTTGTAGCTACCTTTCTACATTTTTCTTATACAGACTATTTTTTTTCAGTCAAGCATATTGTCATACTAAAATATCCTAAATATTTAAATCCACTGTAGACTTGCAGTAACCCTGCAATTTATATTCACCATGAAATTGCTCTCAGGCATGAGGATTGCATCAATATATATTTTCTGCAATTTTATGAAACTTTTATCACTGATTACAGTATTCCTTAACTCACTTTTACAAATTTTCCTTTTTCTAAGTGCCACTTCTTAACAAGTCAATGGAGAAGACAAATGCTAAGTTGAGGTAACTATCTAGCTAATCCCCTGTAACTTTGTGTCATAAGGGATAAAAATTTCACAGCATATTTTCATGATTATTTAAAAACAGGTAAATTAGTATAAGTCATGCTGTCTTGCTACTTGTGTAAATGAGCATCCTACAATAAATGATTTAAAACTGCACTTGTGGATCCTCTGAAAAAATAATACAAGTTCTTTGGTAACTAGCAAAGGAAGAAATCTACAATACATGTACTTTATGAAGTACTCTCCTTTCCACACACACATTTACACTTTCCTTTTCTCAGAATAATTCAGCTTTCAATTATTACACTATAATTAATAATAAATCATAGGACAAAAATTTTGTTTACCCTGTAATGAATGTTCTTGGCAAAAGAATAAATCAAAAGACTATTAATTTTAAATTTTAATAGACAGTAAGCATTTTAATGAACACCAATGAACAAGAACAAAGATCCTTAACCCAGCATGCAAGCTGAAAAGTGTAAATGAGTTAGGCATGCAACATGAATTGAGTGAAATGTCTTCCAGTTACCAAAGGTACCAATAGTCATCTATAAATGAGACAATTTCAGGACTGATGTGGGGGTTTTTTTGTTCGTTTTATCTAAATCCCAACATGTCTTATGCAGTATATGACTTACACAAAATTTTTGACCTGAAAGCAATATCTGTTTGCTTTCCTGCCTGGGCCTACTTTGATAAAAAGAAAAATTCCAAGTACTCTTATCTATCAAGCTCTTCCCACTTTGAGGTACCCCTTCGACCTTAGCAACAATGCTCATAAATTTCAAAGCTCAAGTTCAATGGCCAGTGCAACTAGGTAACAATATAAAAAGAGAGAGGCCTGGAGAAAAGCCAATATTTTACTCTTTCATGGACTTTTGACACTGAGGAGTTGGTCTTATTGTTACAGTAAGTGGATAGATGGCCAGACATGAGCAGGGAAGAGGGAGGGTAGTATTGGCCAATGTTTGCATTCAGTTCTATACTTACTTATGTTTTACAAATTCCATATAAACTTTTCTGGCAGGTTATTTAGTGAGAATATAGATAAAAGACTGCCCAAAACCGCCTAGTTCCCACATGAAGGAGAAATTGACCCAAACTGCACTCCAAATTCCATTACCATAGTAAAATTGATCCCCCTCCATTATTAGAATAGTAAAAAGCACAACTTCCCTGCCATGTCAGTTCCAATGGGGACCAAATATAGTAAAAAAATCCCTCCATCTGATGTGAGGGTGGAGCAGCCCGAATTCCAGGAAGACACCTGTACCATTTGAAACTTAATCTCGCTCAGTGAATATTCATTTCCTTTCATATAAAAAAGGTTCCCTGCTGTTCTCAGTGAGACTCCACACACACCCTCAGGCCTGCCTGCACCCCAACTCTCGGGCACGACTCTAGTCTTTCTGTGATCTTTTATTATCCAAATAAACTCTTAATGCTCGACGGCTTTTTGTATAAGTTCTTGAATTCTTTCTTGCAAGGAGACCAAGGACCCATCACCAGTTAACATTGTCATTCTAACTTAGACAATGCGGCACAGAGACTTCAGGAATGAGAGTAGGCTAGACCCTCTACACTGTCCCTCTGAAGAGTGGTCTGCAGCTCTGGGTGGTTTCCCAAGGATAATTAGTAAGTGACTATGTGACTTTAGAAGTAGCTATAACTAGAGATTTTGGTGGAGGGAACTGGGACCATTTTTTTGTTGTAAAAAAATTATTTTCCTTTGTAAATTTAACTGCTACAGAGTTTAGGAGAATAACTCTGAATAGAAAAATTAAAGGAGAGAAAGTTTATGGTAAAGCATAATGGAGGTGTTATCTAGTGTGCTGGAAAGATATAGGTATATTAGAGAGATAGTCTATAATCAGAATTTATATTGTTTGCTTTTGTGAATAGCAATGCATTACAGTTTTAACTGTTTTCCATTATTCCTAAGTTTAATAGCTAAATGAAATATTTTGGCAGATTTTGTAAAATCTTTTAGCATGTTTTGTTTGTTGCAAATCTCTTTGAAATACAAGATATAAGGCCAGAGTACTTAACATATATAATTAGTGGAAATATGTGAAAGAAAAATTACAATATCCTGCAAATTGGGATTTTATTTCCATTACTTCATTGATTAAAAATAATAAACACTACACTGAACACATTTTAAAAAATACATTGTTTACTTAAATAATTGTTCTCCGTCCTTTAGTCTCAATTTAATATTTATCATAGCTATAAAACATCTATGCTTTTGTTTAACAATAGAGACATCTAATTTTTCACAGAAGTTAGTTTTTCCTTGTTGTTATGATTGCCTTTTCTGTTTCACAAACTGTCTGACCCAAATAAGCATCACTGAGAGAATATCTTTTCTTTTGTACCTTAAAAATGTCTTGCTGTTTTAATTATATGCAAGATATATTAACTATTTGTTTCAACAATAGATATCTAGATACCAAATTAATTTTTCAATACTTTTAGTCAAATATCCAATGAGATTAAACAATACACAATTTTATATGTTTACTACACAAATAACAGATGTTTTTGATTCAAAAGTCCTTATCTTATAACTTTGAAAACCCAGAAATTGGGAGGAAAATAAAATGACAAAAATAATTCCATTCTTTAGGTCAGTCATTTCCCTTAATTTGATGGTTTATACTTCAATCATGGAATGAAGTGAATGCTCTGTTCCACATAATTTTCATAGTCATATAAAATTGGCTATCATGAGGGCAAAAGTGTTATATATACACTATTTGCTACATATCCCACTGAATCTTTGAACCCAAATATTGTCAAGCTCATGAGCACTTTTAAAACAGTTAAAGTATTAAATGTAAGAGCATTATAACAAACAGACAATTTCTTTTCTCTGTTTCCCAATTTCTGCTTCCTCTGGCAAAATGCTTCACCAGACTTGAGATTCCCTAAGCAGTAATCTCTGGGTCTTATTGACTATAGGAGGAGGCTGTTCCACTGTGGTGCTCATCCTGTTGAAACAACAGGTATACCACTCTCCCCTGCTGCCATTTCTAGTGCCACCGTGCCATGATAGTGGTTGGTTATTTCTAGATTGTTAGCAATATAGTCAGCAGGGTCTTTCCCATGGGGGACTAAATAAATTAACAACAGTAGTTTTTGAGAGAAACTGGAAAGCAGTGTACTGCAGAGACAGCAGTTTATCACATTCCATACCTGTGACACTGTTAAGCAAAGTTGACTCATCGGTGCAATCTCAAAAGTTACTTCCAGAGAGGTCTTAGTGAAATAACCCAGTCTTGGTGTTCTTAAATAAGGTTAAAATTGGAAAAAGAGTGAATATAAGCCCTGTGGAGATGAAAAATACATAGTTTTTGAAACAACTGTGATCAGATTTACAAATTGTTATTTCTATGAATGAATACTTTTTAAAACAAAGAACCATTGTAAGACCCAGAAAACAGGCCCTGCTCAGCCCCGGGATGGACGGCGACCCAAATACTCACAAGAGACCGGTCTTGATGCAAACAGCAAGAGGTTTATTGATTCCACCAGCGCGCTGGGGTCAAGACTCATGACTCACGCAGGAGCAGAGTCCGACCCCGAGCAGAAATCACAGGAGGTTTTAAAGGAAAAGGGACCACAACCAGGGGGAGGCAAGGGGGAGGTCTGCTGATGATTCAATAGCAAAAATATTTCAATTAGGGTCTCACAGGGCTT
This sequence comes from Smutsia gigantea, assembly GCA_032199065.1. Classification (NCBI taxonomy): domain Eukaryota; kingdom Metazoa; phylum Chordata; class Mammalia; order Pholidota; family Manidae; genus Smutsia; species Smutsia gigantea. The sequence continues at coordinate 91,652 of JAVSCE010006718.1, forward strand.
TATCTTCACAATCTATCAGTTTTGGGGAGGATTACCTAGGCACGGGTTTGCAAGCTATTGTGTCATTGTGTTCAGGCCGGTTTTTATGACTCAGGCCAAGGGTCAGAGCCTACTTAAAATTTTCCTATTCTTTCAGGTGGTTTCGGGGAAACTGAAACTCAGGCCCTCTGATTTCTGAGGCTTTCTGGGGCCTGTCATGGCATTAGTTTGGTCCTTTCACCATAATTATAAACTTTCCTTTAAAAGTTATGTATATATATATGTATATATATAATCACCTATTAACCATCTTATTTTAAAACAATTTAATTCATTTTAATAATACTATTTCATTATTCCTTAAAATTTCTAAAGTTAATTTGCTTCCCAGGATAACAATCATTTTATCTGAACATAATGATAATTTTTCAACTTACACTAATGATCATACCCCCAGATATGTTTTTTTAAGAGAAAGAGTACAGTAGGACTTTATTATTTTAGGGGTTGATATTTTGGAAGCAGGATTGCATATACTAAGTGATGGTAAAATTTCTACCTGGTTTCTGCTTCTTGTGAGACTGCCTCAACTCTTTCAAAATGATACATGGTGTTCAGACTTAGTTCTTTAGTATTCTTTTTTTCTAGGTAATAATTGAAATTACTTTTAGTTATATCTATTATCCACTAATGTAATAATGGGAATGTTCTGTGTGAAAATAGTAATAATGTGAATTATATTACTTAATAAAATAATAGTAAAAAAGTCCTCTGAATTCAAGGAATGATTTCTTTGATCATCTGTTTTAATAATTTCTATGTGTGAATTGCTTATATTTCTTTAAATGTTTTGTTTATGCTTATTTATAAGTGATAATGGCTCTGAGATAATAAAAATATTGGCCAACATTCACATTGCATTGACCATGGGCTAGTGTTTTTTCTAACTCTCTTCCACCTATTACAACATTTGCTTTTCACAAACACTCTCTAAAAAACATGTTCTATCAATATTTCTGTTTTATATATGAGGCAAGTGAGTGTAATGGGCTGAAACGTGTTCCTGAAAAATTCATGTGTTGAAGCCTTACCCCCAGCGTGATGGTATTGGAGATGGGGCCTTTGGGAGATAATTAGGTTTAGATGATATGATGAAGTTGGGGCACTCTTGATGGAATTAGTGTCATTATAAGAGGAGGAAGGGATAGTGGAGCTCTCTTTCTTCCATGTGACGACAATGGTGAGAAGGTGGTTGTATGCATGTGAAGAAGAGGGCTTTCATCAAAACCCAGTGTGGGCATCCTGACTTCAGATATCCAGCTTCTAGAACTGTATGAAAATGAATCTTTGTTGTTTAAACCACCTAGTCCATGTTTTTTTAAATTAATTAATTAATTTTTTTATGGCAGCCTGAGCTGACTAATACAGGAAGGTGAGGAACACAGTGGAAAAGAACTTTCCCAATGTTACAAAGCAAATAAGTAGTGAAGCCAGATTGAATTCAGTTAAGTTCATTACAAAGCATTTCCTGTCAACCACTTTTGATGTCAGGATTATGTTTATTTCAGAAAACAAATTGGGAAGTTTTCCATAAATTCTACAGTTAAGGAAGTTATGGAAATTAACTGATCCTATGAAAAATCATACTTCAGAACTTGGTGGTTGTTTTATTTTTTTGAACTTTTTCTTCTGCCTGTATGTTTTTGAATATTTGCGTTTTTATTTTCCTAAAAAGTCAAGCATTTCACTAAGATACAGTGTGGTTTTTTTCCCTTTATTTAATTAGTCATATAAATCAAGGAACTTTTTTTGTGTGTGAGCTAGTGATTTCTTCAAAAAGTATTTTCTCCATAATAATTTCAGTATTTTGTTTTTCCCATATATTCTTGATTCTTTAAGTAATTTCAGTACACTTCCAAACAGAACTAGATCCTAAGCCTTGCACTAAATCCAATACTAACCCACCCAAAGGTTTATCCTCTTCTTTCTGTTAATCTTTATCCTTTAAACTTCCCACCAGTGTATCTCAATTGTGAATTTAGGTTTGTACTCTACATTATTGGTCTGAGTTTTTCATCATTGATTCTATGACTAACAATTTATAAAACAGTTATAACTATTTTTACTGTATTTTCACATTTATTAAGTCACTTCTTCAGTTCATGTATTTTTAAATCTCTTTCCCAATATTATAATTTCAATCAAATCTTTGGGCTTGTCTTCTCATCTGCAATCTTTTGTTTCATAGATTTAATGCTTTCTTCCATTTTACTGAGAGCACAGACATAAACTCTATATTTAGTTATGTTTTCTGGAATACATCTTTTTCTATAAATATTGTTGTTGCTTTTTTCCAGTGCTCAATATCTTCAGTTTCCAGGAATCATCTTATAACCTGAACATACATTTGTATGCTTATTGTTTTTCTTTGAATGATAAAATTCTAATTCTAATTCAGTATCTATTCCCAAATTCAAATGAGTATCTTATTCATTCTCTGCCCTCTCCAGTTGTATTCTCTTTAACTGCTTAAGCCATAGTCTGATTGTCAGATAACAAAAGATTCTGTTGCTTAGAATGTGCTTAAAAATAACTTTAATAATTTACTTGGTAAACCGAGAAACAAGCTTTTATTTTTACAGTGATTTTCTTTCCACCATTAATTCTCACCATACTGAACAACTTGCCATTTTCATGTAGAATTAGGCTTGTTAGCAATTCAGTCTCTTTGCACTTACTTTTTCTGTCACTAAAAGGGTTCTTGCCATCTTAAGGCAGCCAGTTAACTCCCACTCATCATTTAAAGGTAATTTTAAGAATTACTTTTTGCTAGAATTGTTCTGCGATGTCTGTGTCTGAGCCAGATGACTCTTATCTTAAATCCCATAGCAACCTATGCGTGCTTCTATCATACACTATACGTAAAATCATTTCTCACTATGTCTCCCAATAGACCATATTTGGTTTACTAAATTCTTTGAGCTTCTGATTAAGGTAAAAGTTTTTTCCTTCAAAAGTGTTCCATGGAAAATTTATGACCAATTTTACATTAAGTTTCATCAGTTTCATGAATTCTCCAGAATACATCTGCACACTGCCTAACAGTCCATGCACCTAGGTGAACATTCCAGGTGATCCTCTTATTGTTACAGGGGACCACACACACATGCCCTGTAGGATGGTGATTCATTTATCCATGAAAACAAAACAAAGCAATAATTAAAAAAGCCTCAGTAGGAAGAGAGGTGACTTTCCGACATGAAACTCTGAGTGATACTCAGAGAAAGAAATATACTGTCAGCTATCAGAAACAGACAACTTCTTTGTGGCTTTTTTCTTTTTCTTTTTCCAGACATCCAGCTCTTTTGATACTTAAATAAAACTTGACAACAGTGAGTTTATATCCTCCTTGGGAGAAGAAATGGAGTGAGCCAGCAGATCAACCCTGATAGCTTTCTAAGCCTCTTTGTATGTATTGTCCTGGAGTGAGGATCCCCCATGACACTACGGGAATACCTACAGTAGACTGTCCTACTTCCTGTTTTCATCTTGTCTACTGCCCAGTTCACAGGTGTCTATCTATTCAAAGCACGTCTCTTTAGAGGATGTACTTAAAGTTCATTTTGCCTCTTTCTCTCAATTTAAAGATAAAAATTAGCTCTTTTTCATGAATTCTTTTACATGTTCTTAAACACTCAAGCATTTGCTTTGATTTTATGTAAAATTTAGATAATACCTAATAAGGCTACTTTAAGGCTAAGAAGTTAAATACGTGAAGTGCAATCACCAAACAGAAAATTGTTAAGGTTATTGCTGTTGCTATATTATTAGAAGCATTCATTCATTTATCCATTCCATCAATATTTATTTGAGCATTTACTATCCATTGGCCATTATGCTAGATAGGGATCTTATGTTTATTGACTTAATACATTTACAAGCATAACTGTTCCTGACATCATCATACATATGATCACTACAAGTACAGCTGATCCTTGAACAACACAAGGGTTAGTTAGGGGTACCAACTTCCAGCAGAGTTGAAAAATCTGTATATGACTTTTTACTCCCCCAAAACTTTGCTAATAGCCTATTGTTGTCTGAAAGCCTTGCCAATAACATTAATAGATTAACACATATTTTGTACATTATATGTATTATATACTGTATTCTTACAATATAGTAAGCTAGAGAAAAGAAAATGTTTCTTCAAATTGTTGCAAATCTCCAAAAATTTCCTATGTATTTGTTGAATAAATCTGCATTAAGTGGACCCACTGTGTTATTCAAAAGTCATCTGTATAATCTAATAGTGTTGCAAATGAGCTTTTGGAGTAAGTTAATCAGCCAGGTGATGCTATGGCTTCAATTTCAAGTTTACAAAGAGAATGATTTGTATTTCAAATAGGGAAACTTCAAATGAATTAGTATTATATCAACACTGCCTACTTGCTTAGTAGGAGAGCCTCAGTGTCACTTAGCCCCTTGAATATCATGGCAAATAAGGGAGGTAAGGTTTCTTTTTCTGCTGCCCATTTTCTCCTCAGTACATGTCATGGTCTCTGGTATGTATGTGGTCATTAAATTTGTGATTGTATAAAAAAATAACTGCACAAATGACAGTTAATGTTAAACATTTGTTAAACTGGGAACATCAGTTATAGGTAAATTCTATAACTATCTAGGCTCAGCACCTAGGAGACTGGAAATATGTCTATGAGAAGCCAGGCAGAAAACATAGGAAAATTTAATTATAATCTGAATGTGAATACTACCACCGCACTGGCTTACTTATCAGTGGTTCTGTAGAGCACTGAAATGTCTTTTTAATTCAGATTATGCCTGTTCACTTGTCACTCAAAGGGTTAGATGTTCCCCACATACCAAAAGTGAAAAAAAATACATATATTTTCCTGACATGATTGGAAAAAGCAATATTTTTCTGAATGGCCTTATGTAATATAAAAATTAAACCGAATGGTAATTTTAAGATTCAAATAAAATTTTGTGGTTATTTCACTTGAAATAACAGTAAGTTATTCTCATCAAGGTTTTAGCATGATCCAGAAATTTCTCCTTATGCTCCATACTCACTTAATTCTTATCACAGTCTTATAAGATGGAATATTTCTTTCATTGTTTTCAAATGATGAATATGAATCAGAGAGCAAGAAACATAAATAAATAAATACAGAGAGGAAAATTAATTTTCTTGCAATTAAATTTTTTAGCTTATTGAATCTGAATGTCGATCCAGATTTAACTCCATGTTCTTAAAATACTATATAGCCTTTGTACATTTGTGCAGGCTAACTTACTTTGTGTTTAGCAATTTGAGGGTTTATAAGGATATCTTACATCATATTTCCTACTAGCCTCTGAGGTAGGCTCTATTTTTAGTCCCACTTTGCAGAAAATTAAAGGTGAAATAAATTAGCTATTATCTGTATAGTCACACTAATAAAATGTGGAAGACTAAATAATTAAAATCATATCCTGTGGACATGAAATCCTTACATGTGACCACTAGTGTTTGTAGCCTTTTTACATCATGAAGTCATGGTAGTCCTCTGATGAACAAATTTATTTATTTTTTAGGTGGGAAGTACTCATCGGCAGGGCCTCATTTTTCACTGCCACAAATTTTATAATTAAGATGAAAAACTTGCAGGTGTTAAAGAAATACTTTTTAGATTGAGAATTGTTCTTTCTATTATTTTACATTATTTTCAATTATTTTACTTTATCTGTATGAGCCCATTAATTTACATTTAGACAGCACCTCTTAGCAAAGGATTTGACAAAATGAAATATGATTTAATGTTGAATATTACAGTAGGATTTTCAGAAAGGACATTTTGTTTAGTTGAAGGCATTACTGAGAATCATATTTCTACATATGTTGTATGTAATTTTAGCCACAGACTCCACTGGAACATTTTGAGAGTGTGATACCACAGCAGGGTCACTCATTCCGGGGCTAGAACCGTTTCAAACACCTACTTCAGAGGTTGCCTGGAAACGACACTTGTTGCACATTAAGCATCAGTGTTAAGGCACTTTAAGTGGAATTGTTATTTTCCTCCTAGAACAAAGAACTTTGCATCACACTTGTACAAAAAAGGCTGCCAATTGTTTACTCATATTCTTGCTCTGAGCACGGCTTTTGGAATTTTTATTTTTGAATTCAGTTTTGAATTCATTTATAAAAAGAATTTGTTAGAGATTTCTAAACAAATGTAAACTGCATTCCTGAAAATAATATTTTGATTGGTACACATCTACTGGAAGAAAATAATCTGATTATCAAAAAAATGAGGAAAATAATTTGAGAAGGTACAACACAGTTTATTTAGCTCAAATTGTTATGCTGGAGCAAAGGAGGAATGCTGCACACGGTGCAAAACTTGTTCTCATCTCAGTTCATACCTTCATTATTGATCTTCACATATCACTCCCACCTAGAAAATAATTCTTTACTATGTGCTGCACAAGGTTTATTCATTAGACTCAAAACATACGATTTGCTTAGAAGGCCTTTATACATTATATCTTATAAATGTAAAGTACTATTATTGTTTATAGTCATAGTCATACATTCAAGAATGTGGAGGGTTAGCTTTGTTGTAACTCCGATGAACTGCTTTGGAAAACGTTGCTCTTTAACAAAATATGACAAGATCACTGAACTCAAATGACTCAATGTAAAGCTCCTACAAGTGGAAAAAATTAAAAAGCTCAATGAACCACAGAGATTTAGCAGTGTAATTTTTCTGCATGAAGAATGGCCATCTACTGAATCTCCACACAGTACCTGGAAATAGGAATTGCTCGAAGTCATTTACTATTGCCATGTGCCAATTACTATGGTAAGAATTGATAGATGCCAAACTAAGCATTTTCTTTTCAGTAATTCAATTACCCCTCATAACAAACTTACAAGATTGTTAAATTCATTTTATAGCTGAGGAAAGTGAGGAGTTGAGAAGGCAAGCAAATTGCACATAGCACCCTAAAACATATTGACATAAAACAATATTTTATTATATCTCACAATTTTGAAGATTTTGAATATCAGTAGGGAATCAGATGGTGTTTCTGTGTTCCATGTGGTACACACTAGGGTTGCTAAGTAGCATTTAGTCTGTAGCTGGTCTGTCCTGTAGGATTCAAAATGCTTCACTTATTAACCAGGTGCTTTGTTAGGAACCTCAAGATAAGGCACAATGGGTGACCTCTTTCTCCGTGTGGATTCATTTCCTTCCCTCATGGTCTCTCCAGCAGGGAATTCACACTCCACATATGATGGCTCAGAGCTCCAAGAAAGCAAAACCGAAACGGTAGTGACCTTGATCTGGAATAATATCGTTTCCGTGTGCTCTCTTAGCAAGATGTCACACATTGAAAGGGCAAAATGTCACACTTTCCTCCTCTTGAAGAAATTGGGGGAAAAAATGCCACCCCTCAATGGGAGAATTGACAGCCAAATTTAATCCACATAGTGTTCAAGTCCTTTTGGTCAGAATATTATTTTTCCCCAAATTGCTCTTCTACACAGTTAGTGAAAATCCTTCATTACTTTATTCAAGGGATTTTATATTGGGTGATTCATTAGAGTAATATCTCCTTTCAACATTTTACACCATTTCAAACTTATACCTATGCATCGACCAAATAATATGCCCTGTTTTATCACAAGCAAACCTTCCTTGAAAACATGAAGTAATCACTCAAGTTCATTGGCCAAAATGTAATTGTCTTTCAAATTGGTTGTTTGATGAGACAGAAAATTCCTAGGTCAAGTATTCCACACATTTATTCATAAGCATTCCCCTTAAAGTCACAATTTGGTAGAATGTTTTTTTTTCTCCATAATGTTTTAAAGGAATATATTAAAAATCTAGCTGTTTTTCATTTTAAACATTAAGCTCACTAAAAGAATTCATATAATTTTCAAAGTGTTCTCAATTTTTTTTAATACTTAGCATTCTAGCTTACTTTTTAGGGTCCAAAAGAACAACTATGGATTTCTAAAAAATTTCTATCAAATCAAACTAAACAAAATGGATATTATGTTCTTAACCTGTCTTCATTCCACAAGTTTCCCAAACAAAATCCAGAACCTCACTGCCAATGGTTAGTTACATGTTCTGTGCCTCTTTGGAAGTTAGTGTAAAAGAGTGAAAATATTGCTGTTTTATTAAATTTTTAACCTTGACACCACCTTGAATTTCGAGGATGACCCATTTCTTGATTGTTCTTCAATACCTTTCATCTCCAGAAAAAAAACACATTGAATACAAAATTATATATACCATTGTACAAAGCCCTCTTGCCCAGCATGAGTTTACAATTGAAGACAGATTTTAAATAAGAATTAGCAAGTATGTAAATCGGCAAGGAAACCTTTTGGTATGTCACTCTGTAGCCATTCACTGACTGTAGAAATTCTCCACGCTTAGGGATGAATATTGTCTTCCAAATTGCTTGGCAGTCCTTTGGGACTCTGTTTCTGGAGACTGACATTTTCCCCAAAGTTGTATACCTGTAAATATATTAGCAAAGGAGGCATTATGCAAACTCATATCCTTAGAGTGTTTGGGTATTCCATCTCTTTCCTGGAGACCATGTTTATACACTCAGTAGCACTATTGTCCCAGGCATGACTTCTTCATTCCTGTCAGCGATGATCTGTTAACCTGGCAATTCCATCAGTTGAGCAAGCTGCTTTGCCAAGCTAATTTACAATTTTATTTTGTAAAATGGAAATGGTCGTGTTGATATCCAGTTCACAGGGCTGATTGTAGAACCAAATATGTCAATGCATGCAAAGTTCTTAGCACAAGACCTATTATGTTGTAAATGTTTATTATATTTTATACATTGTTTAATATCTAGAGATCTCCATCTTATCAGCATGCTATCTCCTTTATATCAACAAATTCCATCACCATAATGTCCTTCACCATTGTCTTTTCCTTTCTTTCCTCATTGACAGAGAATTTAAACTAATTATTGCAAAGGCCACTTATATTTCCTAGTTCTAAACTTTCCTGCAATTAAGCCTTTATACATCACTCAACTTTGCCTTATACAGTGAGGATGTAGCATGTTTCTCACTTGAATGACAAATGTTAACAATGTTCCTTTTCCTTAGGGTGTATGTATTCATTTCCTACTGCTGCTGTAACTTATTTTCACAAACTTAGCACAAATTCATACTTTTATAGTTCTGAAGGTCAGAAATCTGAAATCAAGATGACAGTGCTCTGTTCCTTTCAGAGACTCCAAGGGCAAATCTATTTCCTTGTATTTCCCACATTCTAGGGACTTCTCATATTCCTTGGCTCTTGGCCCCTTCCTAGCATCACTTTGACCACCTCTGTTGCCACATTTTCTACCACTGACTGATTCTTCTGCTTCTTTTTAAAAGTGCCCTTGTAAGATCACAGTTAATATAATAATGTCATTTAGTATATTTATTTTTATATACTGGTTAATATAGAATAATCTCCACATCTCAAGATCCTTAACCACATCTGCAAAGTTCTTTTTACTGTGTAAGGTAACATTCATAGTTTCTTGTGTTTATGATGGGTACATCTTTGGGGGCTAGGGGGCATTATTCAGCCTACCACAGTATATATTCAAAATGCCTAATATATTCTTAAGGCTCCTTATTCCCTGGCCTCAAATTGACTTGCACAGCTCTCCCTTAAGCACCTGATATTCTAGTTGTATCCTGTGACTTTTATATTATTTGCCTATACATTGACTTGTCTGTATATCATTCACTTTCCACCTATGTAAGTGTCCTCATGCTCTTCACTCTTCATAAAATGCACCAGGTGAAATACTACTTATTTTTTTTAAATCTACATAAAATTGTGTTTTCTATGCTTCTACACTAATATTTACATTATTTTGGGACATACTATGCTGTACAGTAATTAAATATATGCCTACTTTTCTAGACTGTTAACAATTTGAAAGCTAGGGCCTTTTAAAATTTCCATTGTTGTTTTCAAACACAGAAACTGGCTTAAAAAAAAGTTGTTTATGAGATTAACAAACCAGCTTGCCACAGCTTACTTGAAAATCTAGATAGGTAATGATATCTTTGAGTGCCAAAACTTATTGATTTGTTAGTCTTTATACCAGCTGGGTGTCTTAGTTGCAAGAAAGTAGAGATCCCCTACAGCTGGTTTGTCAAGAAAGTGAATATAATAAGGAATGTTAGCTCAAAGAGTCTTCCAAAGTCAAGGAAATGGTATTGGGAGTTATGCAACCAGGAATAATGTACAAATCATACCATTAGAGAGCTCCTGTGGGGTCCAGAAAGAAGTTATTGCTGCCCACAGACATCTAAAACAACATACCACAAATGTTGCCACCAGGACCTTGGCCACTGTTGCTTCTAAAAAATATACTCTTCTTTTCCCCTTTTCAAGAAGAGATTGGTTGGACTGACTCTTTCCACGTGAGCATCTGATTAACTGCACAACAGCTTCATAGAAGGTTGAATTAGTTATTTCTGGCTCTACTTTTATATGAGTGAATTCTTTAGGTGAGGAACACCTCCAATTTTAAAGTATTCCAAAGTATTAAGTAGGTAAATAGTTTGGTGATTTTAACTATGTCTTTTAGAGAAATGATGTAGGACTACATAAATCATTTTTATGAATTTGCCTTAAAGAGAGAAATTGAAAATCAAAACTGTTGCTTATGGGATAATGACATTTTTCATTTGGAAGGGCAGCAAACATCCAAAGAAATGTTTATTTTTTTTTAGATTGTCAATATGAAATATTCATCTTTATGTAATGGTCCAGTCAACTGGGTAATGCTATGAGATGTGCACTTAGCAAAAGTATTGAACAGTGACTCATTTGCATTAAAAGATGATAAAAGTTGTCTAGTGTAGTAATGGATAGTTCATTAGGTTAGTAATAGAATTGTGGTCCATTCTGCTTTAGGTTACCAATCAAAATCGATTACTATGCTTTAGACATGAAAGCAAATCTTTTTCTGATGGGGTTAATCATTTAGTCCTGTCCGAACAGAAAGAACTTTTTTAAAAGACTAAAATGCAATGAGAGAATAGGATTAAAAACACTGTGCTTGGAGGCAGGAAACCAATCTTCTAATGCTAGTGGGCTACTGACTAGCTGAAAAAGCATAAAAATCAATTATCAGGCCTATATGCTGTCATATATACAATTCAAGGGTGTAGACTAGCTCACCTGTCCCCATTAGATTTGATATTCTGTGAGTAATTTCTAAGCATGTATTTTATAAACTGAAAATCAAAACATCTACTCCATTGTGAATAAACATAAATTTTACATGAGATACTTTCTGTTTTCTGCACTTAATAAAGCTGTGCCCTTTGGGTTTCTAAAACATGTAATTGTAGGGTATCAACAAAGGTTTTCGTTCCTCGTCCCAATTCCTTTGACCTTATGCAATGGACTTATTTCTCCACTGCTCAATGTCCTTAGCTGTGAAGTGGATCTAATTGTGTTGCTTTCCATTGCACAGGTTTCTGATGAAAAATCAAATATATAATGCAGAAGGAAGTCATTTATAACCTAAAATGCTGTTATTATAAATAACCTTTTTGTGTATATTACTTTCATAGCTCAGCTAATGCAGAACTTCACATTCAAACAAATGCTCAATAATTTATTTAAGAACTTGCCCTAAAAAAGCCAAAATTTGAGGGTAGACTTTTACAAATAGCCTACGAACTCTTTTGGCTGACAGAGATCTGGGGAAAAAGAAGGTGGGGAAAATTGCTAATGGAATTGTGAGACTTTTTTACAACGAGACCCTTCATAGAGAAATATAGTGATGTAGCAAGTCACATATTAAAAAAGATTAACACCACAATTATGCACACGTACTTATGTTTGTGTGTGTCTAGAAATAGATAGAAGATGATAAATGGATATTGAAGATATGTATATAGGGATAGAGGTACAGAGATTCATTGATATATCCATACACACACACAGTTGACTGGTTCAGGTTAGCAAAATATTAGAAACAAAACAAATGCTCATCAGTATGGATGTATGAGGCATCCTGGGAAAGACATGAAGGGATTTGGAGCCCAATCTTAATGGATACATAACTAGAATTTGAATAAATAAATAAAGAAAAGACTATCAATCAAATGAGAGTTTATAGCTCCATCAATGGGGGAAGATTATGACAGATAACAGTCCACATATTTGATCAAGGATCATGAGACTCAATATTTCTAGTCTGGTTGGAGTCAGTGAAATATCTGATTGACAGATTACTGGAATAGATCACTGTCATGTTAGTTCTAGAAAATATGAAAAGATGGGTTATAGAAAGTGGTTTTCAGGCAGTAAGACTGTCATTCTGAAAGTGTTAAGGGTTAGGGTCCCCATTCTGTGCACTGAAGTTTAGAGTTGAGGTCCATGTGCTCATATGGAAATGTTTAGCTTTCAACATTAGCTCAGGTCTTTCAGTCTCCCTCCCCCAAAGTGTCTTACATGTAAGATTCTTTTACATTAGTGATTCAACAAGTCAAAGGAAATCTAGTTTTTCCAGAATGCAGAGTTGACCTGCAGAGAGTAAAATTCATTTATATGTAAAATTAGATAACTTTTAGTTTATTGCCACTTTTTGTAAATGTTTTAAAATATTTATTAGGTAGAAAAATTTTCTTATTATGTATATTCTCCTAAAGAAAAAAATGATCAACAATTATCACATGTGAGATAAGTGGCCATGCTTCATTTATGAGTAGTGTCTGATTTATAAATAATATTTTATTCAGGAAATTTATAATTTTATCTTTATGAAATTAAATAATATCAGTTTATTGCAGTGTCCACTATATTTAAATTTGGAAATACAGAGACCATGTTAGAATTCTACCTCTCCTACTGCTATTTATGTGAGTTTGGGTAATAATTTCCCCAAAACTCAGTTTCTCACTAAAAATGATGATCTAGAAGGGATGTTGTATGTATTAAATGAGATAATGTGAATAAAGCTCTTAACACTGCTTGACAAACACTTAAATAGCAATAGTCATTATTATTAAATTGTGGTTTCATAAGAGGTTCATTTCACATTTTAAGGAACATAAAATAGTTTAATTTTAGACATAAGGTTAGAAGCATGAGGCTTACGCCAATGTGGCAATATGAAGGAAAGAAGGATTTAGGAGAAAATCCAGCTAAACAAATTCTGTGTAGTTATTATACAGACTATGGCTCAAGAAGTCACTAGAGGTTCATCAATTTTCATCTTTAAAATTTAGATAATTAGGACATACTTTATTCATTTTTTCAGCTTTAACTTGAGAATCAAATTACATAAAATGGGTTAAAGGACTTTTTAGTTGTAAGTGCTATATAAAAGTGAGCTATTATGATTATTTTATAGTTCAAAATGTCTCTATATTGACTTCTTTAATGCCAGATGTTGTGGTCTTTAGGAAATTCATTCATTTGATTATCACATTTTAAAGAAATTAAAGGGGGTACAGCACAAGGGAAAAATGACTGTAAAACGGTCAGTGAAGCAAGCCTTTCATTAGAGCTAGAATTTTCAAGATCACAAAAGGCTATCTGATTAAAATTAAACCCCAGTGGAGCCTTGGGGAAAAAAAATTAAACATGGTGGTCTAGACACAAGAACCTGTTATCACATCCAATTATCTATTTCATCAGAGCATTTGCCTTTAACCATTAGGGTTATTTTAATAGGGTTCTCATGTTTAGTTGGATATCATTTTCAGGTAGCACCACATATTTTGTAATACAGTTTTGCTTTGAGATAAAATATCTGGAATAACTGATCCAATATTTAAATGCCAAATATCTATGTTTAGTAAAAGTAAAAAAAAAGGAACCAAGAACAGTCAGCTCTATTGGCAGGGGTTATGCATTTATATGACACGTATGATGGCATTAGCACTAAATTAAACCCTTGAAAGAATTTTTACAAACACAGATAAACCTTCTAACCTTGGATTAATGAATCAGATTGACGTTAACGAAATTTTCATTTAAATTAACTGAATGGCACTTTTGCCTTACAAAGAAATATATAGACTGGGAATCCTGGGAGACCTTTGTATTAATTAATTGTGTCATTTATAACCCAGAAGGTTCTAGGTTATAAAGTGTAAGTTTAGTCACAGAACTTTGGACAAAGGCTCTTTGTTTAGTTTTCTGACTATGATGGTCATTATCAAAATGCAAACAAGCAAAACAAGTACATGATTATTTTAAAGAACCATTCATTGCTGTGTATTTAAAAGATCTGACCTCAATTGTACGTTTCCCCAGAATGCTGCATGTTGTAGTTAAGAAAAAAATATCCAAGGGTTACGATGATCTTCTGTATGTCAAATATTGTTATGCATTGGAGAACTTCATCAGCCATCCCTTCACCCATCCTCGCTAACTCACAACATCAATAGTTTGGTTTAGTAATGGTGGCTACCAGAAAACTGATCCAATCTCTTCCATTCTTTGGCAGAAGGAGGAGGATATGTAAGTCAGGGTGGACCAGTTGTACACAGTGCATCAAATTTCTGGCCATACTGTTTGATCTTAGAATTGGTCATTGAACAGTAGACCAGCCAGCATTATTGGAGTATTTTCAAACCAGAGGGGAGTAGAGTGTCATTTGTTATCTAGTGGCTGTTCCAGAAGGCTTTGAGCCCAATGCTTAATGCTGTAGAGATAAGATGCCTTGAGGGAGAGGCTTGATGGAAATTTTCTCCTGGTTACAATCTTCTCAACCAAACCCCCTACCTTTTCAGTTTTTGTGAAGCAATCTACTCTGTATCTACCATTGTAAGTCTGAGATGCATTTTTGTTACTTGAAATAAAGAAAGAAATGAATGTGACTGTACTTTCCACCAATCAATACTTTGACCCATGCAAAATATAACATGTTAGAAATTGAAACATCCAGACAAAACTCTATTTGCTATTATGAAGAGTAAAAATAGTGTATAATTAGACAATATAGTAAATGACTATAATTTAGGTAATATATGTATATGTTTTTAGTTAATTCAAATACTCCACTTTATGTATACAGAAATAGAATGAGGTTGTAGGCTGTGGCCTAGAATACCTGAGGGTCATAGTTTTATATAACATATGAAAAATATCAGGGATAGCTATTGAAGAGGATATAAGCTCCTTAAGAGGGAGCTCTGTGTGATTTTCTTCCTGGAACCGACACCAAGAACTGTGATTGCCACAAATAAGCACTCAGGCATATTTGTAAATGAACTGATAGGTGATTTTAATGAAATTAATTAAAATGAAGGATGTTAGAAATGAAGTTATTGCAGCCTCTATTTGGAATACAACCTCTTCTATTATTTGTGACTTTAGGAAATAATGCAATCTCTATGCACTCTGCTTTTGTCAACTTTAATATATGAATGTAAATAAACCTAAAGTATTAAAAGCACTGTTTGCCACCTAGCAATGCCTAATCCATTAACCATTATGGAAATGAACAAGCAAAAATAAAAGTTCAGTAATTTTTGGTTTGGAGAGCTGTCCTCCTCCCTAAAAAACCTCAGCAGTGATGTTAAATGAATACTGCCCAAATGTTCATCTTTTAAAATTGCAAATAAAACTTATTTTACCTGTCTTAGTTAAAAGTAGTTAATCACAAATATTGTTACTTTTCTTTTTTAAAAACTAATAGGGACATTAGAATAAAACCAGAGGTTTGGGATTAGAAGTGGTTTGAAAGATTAGAGAATCTGAAATGTTCAGTTTACAGGTGTGCCATGAGAGGAGAGCATAGCAGTGGAGTCACAATGAACAGATAGGGCCATGCATTAAGCTTCTTCCCAATGCATTGACAAGACTGAGACTACTGGTGCTTCTTAAGACCCTATGCTCCTCTTCTTTAGTGACATTATTTAACTGTGTTCTCTGAACTCTTTGCTTCTTGGAGTGTGTGCAGAATTACACTAAATGAGTTTATAAACCAAAGACCTCCACCCACTTCCAATACCAACCCACACAGGACTGGGATGTAAAAGAAAATTAATTTATTTTAATCTTATAAGCAACTAAGATTTTGTGGTTGTTTCGTATAAAATTATCCTAACATACTGTCTCCTACATATACAAATCTCTATAATTCTATTAAAAAGATATTGACTAATAAGGTAACATTTTTCTTATGTATCATTAATCTCTGTACAAATTTTTTTAATTAAAAAGAAGGAACAATTATGGCATTTTTCCAATAGTATAAATTATGGGGTAAGATTTATTGACTATCATGAGAATATGAGTTAACAAATATGATATTTTAATAGAAATATGTTATATTTTTTCTAATTGGGGAATAATTTACTATATGTAAGGTAATATTTTTTGCATGAACATTGTGTTGGGCTAAATTTTTTAAAAAGTTGTTTAAATGAAACACTGGGGAAAAAGGTAAAAATTTGGGTTAGCTGAAATATTGTGACGATTTAATATAAGGTTGACAGAATTTTCAGAATAAAGTGGTAAAAACATTTACCATTTATGTGATTTTTTTTTTGGTAAGTGCCCTAAAAATTATTTAGGGAAAATAATCTGAAATTATGTACAATTGAGTCTTCTTCTGTTGCAACATAAAATATTTTTTTTTCCTTCACAAAAACAAATACTGAATCTGCTATATATTGAACATAAATAGTTTTTAATTCTTACTGTTTAGGCTAATCCCCAAATGATCAATTCAGGTATATTTAGGGTTTTCTTTAATGCTGACATTTAACAGAGAGGTTAAAATGACAGATATGTGTCATCGTGTGTATGTATTTCTGTGTATTTTCCTCATATTTTGCATATATGTTTAATCAATATTCAAATCAGGAATTCCAGAGTTGAGAAACTGACTGTTGCCTGTGGATAGGAATGAGTAAACAGGTCTTTCAAAGTTTTACAATAGCAAAGTAAACTACATTGCTCAATAGGAATTAGTCTTTCCAAGATTTTTTCTTTCATTAAATTAAAACCCTAGTTTGTTATCTGCTATCAGTACACCTGCATTTGAAAAGGCATCTAGCAAAATCTCACATGACATTTTCAGGAACAAGAGAGAAATATGAAGACAGTTTGACATATTTATTTAACTTCTTCATCTTCAAAGAATATTGATAAATGATTCAATGTTGTCTAGGTAAAAGTTTCTCAAGTTGTTATTCATATAATTAATTAACCCCCTTTAATTTATGTGTGTATGATACTATTTAAATACCCATTAGTTAAAGTACACCAGAAAATTTAAAAAATAGGATATGTTCTTATGGTAGCATGAGAGTACACATTTGAACTCAGTAACCATCAGCAGTTTAATCAAGGTAGTTAGCAAAAATTTGACAGATTTGTGGAAACAGATAGCCCTAAGTGAAAACATGTAGCTGGTTTGGGGTAGAGTTGATCCAGAACTTTGTGATACCTCAACAGACTCTAATAATGGCTTAAAACAGCTCAATTATGTATAAACGTTGTAAAGGCACAGCTAAATTGTCTCCAGTCTGTTTATTCTTAGATGATCACTGCTCCGTGGCAGTTTAGCCTGATCAATTTTTTTGCCTGGAGGATAGCGTCTCGCTGTTATCATTCTGTTTCTAATTTTGCCTTACACCCTGTCATCTCTAATCTACCATTAGAAAACAATTTTTTAAAACTAAAATTTGATTGTGTTTTTTTGCTTTCTTAAAACTTATAAATCTATTGCAATTTGACATTGTTAATTTGTAAAAAAAATGAATCATTGTATAAAATAATCTCTAGAGCCTAGGCACCCACATGCTTTAGGTTCTGTGTTCTGGCAATTTCTCTTGCCTGGAACTCTTTCCTACGGTACTCTTACCAATTCCCTATCACCCCCTTTAACTCTGCTCCAATGTCACATTTTCAATGAAGCCTATTCTGTCTACCCTATTTTAAAGAACAAAGCATTCCCACTCTTTAATTTCCACCTTACTTATCACTTTGAAGCAAAATTAAATCTGTTTATGTACTTTATTATTTATTGCTAGTTTCTTTTCAGAAATGGAAATTCTCATCATCGTGAGCGTCTTCATCTATTTTATTTACTGTTGTAACCTAGTATCTAGTAACACCCAGTAAATATTAGTTTGAATAAAGTTAATTCCTACTTGATCATTTATTTAATGACCCTAAAGATGCTTATTTTCTATAAAAAAATGTCAAATTTCAATAGCCACAAATAGTTGGAGGAACTCATATCCAGAGCACAGCAGAGGAAATACCCACATTAAATAAATTAAAGCATAAAAAGTTAGTATAATAATGCATTACTATTGGTTTCTATAAGCATTATTTTTCCCCAGTCCTCAAATAGATGTTTGGATATATCATAGGAATGACTGTGTATGCCAGACAAATGGAAACATCATTAATATCATGGAATAATGTTTAAAATAATTTTAGATTTTCTTATGCAATAAAAGACTCAGTAGAAAAACTCAGTTTTACAATAGTGTTAAGTGCCACTCCAAAAAAATTATTTTCCTCTCTGAACGTTTATTGTTTTTTATTTGGTTATTCAGTATACATCTCGTGTATTATACACTCTAGCCTTATGTTCATTCAGGCACATGACGTGTTTCCTGAGAAACCAGAAACTATCTGAGCTTGGCAATTCTAGTAGTGGAATTTTACTAAAAAACACTTAAAATAAATGATCACTATGTCTTTTCCTGTATTTGTATTTTCTTAATACCCGGATAAACTCTTAGAGTAAGCACAATAAAGTATACAGACATCTATTACTTTGGAGTCTAAAAGGAGGTGTTCAGAGTAAGTTACTTAATATTTCTAATATGTAATATAGGGATAAAACAAATATATATCCCATATCTTAGGGGGATTAAGTAAATTGACAACTAAATAGTGCTTAAAAGAGGGCCTTGAACATATTGATCATCAGTATTTCTTGTTAATGTTATTCTCTCTATCAATGCATACTATGTTAGAAATTATAAAGATTACACCTCACTAAAGCAAAAAAAAAATTCTTAGCAATGGGATTATCAGCAAATTAAATGGAAAAAATAAAAACTTGGAGAATGTGGAAAATGTCAACAAATTTTCACATTATGATCTCTCTGAGGAAGTAGGATTTGTCAGCAAAGTTCACAACAGATGGCATGAGAGGGATCCCATTACTTTTTACTTGATTCCTAGACACATAATTTGAAAAGAGCAGAAGCAAATGAGACATGTAGGCTTGGTTAAAAATCACAGTTCTAAAATGGACCTGGTCATTTGTAAGAATTCTAATCACCCTTAGCCTTCCTTACTGTTTTTATCTGTAAAATGAAATGGGTTTTTTAGACAAATTGAATGACTAAATGTAAAAATATGTTCCTAATAAATTAGTTCATTTTGTCCTTTCCTTCTCCCTTTCCTCCCTATAAGTAGAGCTACTAATTATCCCCCACCCCCATTTACTTCCCTCCCTGTCTCTAGGATCAAATCAGAATTTTAACAGGCAAGATTTAAGGAGGGCTGTATCAGTACACTTTAACTAGTTATTTTTATCTTTCTAGCATTCTGGTCTAGAATTTACCCTAGAATGTTAACAAACAAGGAATCTTTAATTTATCATTTTTATTTTTCTCTTTACATTTATCTGTTTATTTTTATTGAGGTTTAATTGATAAAAACAATCATAAGATTCATAAGATAAAGCATACAATGTGATGATTTGATATATGTATGCACTGTGAAAGGATTCTCCCATAAATTTAATTAACACATCCACTACCTCACATACTTACCTTTTTTTTGGTCAGAAAACTTGTTATACTCTCCTAGGAAATATCAATTATACAGTACAGTATTATTGACTATAGTCACCATATTTAACAGTATATCCTCAGACCTTATTCATCTTACAGCTGAAAGTTTGTACCCCTTTTCTAGCCTCTTCCTATTTCTCCCACCCCCTAGACCCTGGCAACAACTTTGCTACTGTCTGTTTCTATGAGTTTGAATTTTTATTTTAGATTCTACATATAATTGATGCAATATAGTTTTTGTCTATTTCTGCCTGGCTTATTTCACCTAGCATTCATTCTTTCATTCCTTCCAGGCTCATCCATGTTGTCACAAATGGAAGGACTTTCATCTCTTTTATTGTTGAATGATATTGAATTTTGATCCATCCATATGCAACAGACACATTGTTTCTGTACCTTGGTTATTGTGAATACTAATATGCAGTGACGGGAGTATAGATATCTCTTCCAGATAATGTTTTGTTTCCTTTAGATATATACACAGAACTGTGGTTGCTAGATAGCTCTATTTTTAATTTTTTGAGGAAACTCCATACTACTTTCCATCATGGCTGTGCCAGTTCACATTCCCACCAATAGTGTACAAGGGTTCCCTTTTCTTCACATACACACCAGCATTTGCTATCTCCTGTCTCCTTGATAATAGTGACCTAACAGCTGTGAAATGCTATCTATTTATATTTGGAAACTATTAAATATATGCTGGATCTCACTGATTACTGAAGTTCACATAATCTAAGCAAAACTTACTATAGATCCTCATTTCCATCTACATTTAGGTGAAAAACTTGTGGACTTAATGAAAAAAATCACTTCCAAAGCTGTTACAGTGTCTAAAATTATAAATTCACATAGTTTGGAAACAGACTGGAGTTCAAGCCCTGCATTTGTCAATTCTGACCAACAGATGACCTCTCTGAGGCTCAGATTCCTTATCTATTAAGTGAGAATAGTTATGTCAATATCATATATAATAATAAAAATAACTGATGTGTATTTATAATAATAGGTACTTGGTAGACATTTTTGATAATTAATTTTTTTTTGAATGAATGAGTAAATGGATGAATAAATGCATCAGTAAATCAGATATACCTTGGTACCTAACATTGAGTTTCCATTTTATATCCCGTTTCTCTTTAGTAGAATGACTGTTATTTTTTCATCTAAGATTGGGGCAATATATTGTTCTTGCCAGGTGAAGCCTAGGGAATTTTAGTTCTGCCTATGTAATCTTATTTTTGCCTATGATCCTGTTATAAATTAAAAGATTACCCTGGTGTGAACTGCCACTACATTCTGCCTACTGATATGAACTGATTTTTAATGTTTCCTCTCAGTGCCAACTGCTTGCTAGCATGAATTCCTTAAATGCTATCACCACCTAGACTTTGCCCCGACAGTGATAGTTGTTTGGCACCTGCCTGTCTGTTGGAGGTAAGCAGGTGTTACAGGCTGAATTGTGTCTCCTCCTCAAATCCATATGTTGAATTCCTAATCTCCCACCTGTACATATTTAGAGATAAGTTCTTTGAGAAGATAATTGCATTAAAATGATGTCATTAGGGTGGGTTATAATACAGTATATGACTGGTGTCCTTATAAAAAGAAGAGATTATGAAATAGACAAACATAGAGGGAAGGTCATGTGAAAATAATAGGGAGAAGGTGATCATCCACAAGTCAAGAAGAGAGGTTTCAAGAGAAACTAACCCTGCCAACACCTTAAGCAAGGACTTCTAGCCCCTAGAAGTCTGAGAAAATATACTTCTGCTGTTTAAGCTACCCAGTCTGAAGTGTTTTTATGGCAACCCTAGCAAACTAATAAGCCAGGTAACCTATAGCAGATTACCAGGTAACCTGTTGGGGATAATGGCAAAATTCCAATCAATCTCCAGTTTCTTCAACAAATACTACTGTGTCAGAGGTGGGATTACCATTTAAAGAAAAAGTAAGTATACATGTTATTTGGTCCTCAGGTCACTTAGAGTCCAACCTGAATAAAAAAAAAAGTAGCACTAAACTGGAGAGAATATATGGGAGAGTGTAAGTCCAGTGGGGGGATAGTATGTTCCCAGCCCAGGGCAAATAACCCAAATAACCTTTGAAGCTCACTTGGGCTGCATAAAAGGATCCCCCCCCAACCTTTCCAGTCCAGATATACCCTCCTCCCCCATGCAATCACCTATTGATATGGAGAGGAGGAGAGAAAACATGTTAACAATGACCGGACTGACGCAAATGGTGCTCCTGGTCTCACAGAGCCAGAGACTGCCAAGGTGTTTCAATAATATATGTGGTTTTAATCTGTTACACACATTTGCTTTAAACTCTACATGTTGTGTCTTTGTCTATTCTCCTTTTTTAAAACATTCTTCAAATTGAAAACCTAAAGTTCTTTAAAATTAAAAGGCTATAACAAATAACATAAAAATAAGACAGAACTACTTTAAATCATCTGTAAAGAGTTTATAATTCCACCAAAACCATATCCTTTGTGAAAAAAGAAACTCACCACTGTCATTTTTAAAACAAGCCTGAGTAATGATTAATATATGGTAACCGCAAGAAAATTGGCTTAGTATTTTTAAAATATTAATGTCATGAAAGAAAAAAAAAGGCTCTTTGGTGAATTATTCTAGATTAAGGAACTCAATAGACTTTGCAATTAAAATGAGCATGGGTTCCTTTAATCTGAGGATAGGAAGTAGCTATGAAGATCATCTTTAGGGAAAAATGTAGATATTTGAATATAGACTGCACATTAAAGAGGAGTATTATACTATCTCAGTGTCAAATTAGACTGCAGTTATATAGCAGAATGACCTTCTTGGGCAATATGTGGTTAAATGTCAGCGTCTGTAACTAAATAAAATTACATATATGTGTATATATATTTGTATATGTATAATGTGTATATATGTATCTATTTCTCATGTATGTATATATAATATATATATACATATATTTTCATTATATGTGAAAAGTGGATAGAGACAGAAAACAAATGTGGCATAATGTTTAAAAAATGTGAAATTATGTTCACATTCTATAAAAGTATAGTAAGAATTTATATTCAACACTGAAAAAAACACTTTAATGAAGAAATTATCAAGAGGCAAATATGCATTTAGTTGTCAAAAAATTCTAGAATGGATTGTCAAAAAGGATAGCTTGAAATAATTAATAATGAGTGAGGTTATCTTTTAAACAATCATGGTTCATCATAATCACTATCAGATGTTACTTTATTTTTGCTCTTTCTTTTAATAGGGAAATTTCATATGTTAACTTAAATTCACCAAAGCCTTTTGTGGTAGACTTGTGGTTAAGCTGGCAAACTATGGGATGTGTAATAAATGAATTGCTGTAAGTTGGTACAGACCCACAAATGCATTACTTTAATTTTTCTCTTAATTCTGTCAGTAATATAATTCCTACGTTTAATATCTTTACCTGTTTTCTGTATAATGAGGGTAATGGAATTAGTGGTCCCTGTGAGAGTACTTATTTCTAGAAATCTATAAGTTATGTTACATGTGACATTTAACCAAGAGTAAAAGTACTAATAGAAAATAGTTAATTACAATTTTGCTAGGAAGTCTTTCTTGCATATTTGAAGGTTTCAATTACAGTAGCTACCTGTAGACAAACTGCAAGAAACTCACATTTAACATATGCTTACATTGACCAAAGGACAATTAAGAGCCATTAAAATGAAAAACATTGGACATGGCATTATTAACCTGAGCATAAACTGGAAAAAAATCCATATTCTAACCATTTAAAAATAATTTAAATGCAAAAAAACTTTCATGCACTTAAAAGCATACTGCTTCAAAGCCAATAAAAAATAGAGAATTGGTTATTTATTTTGCAGCTGAATAAATCCTCCCAGATTCCTAGGCAAATAATAAACTCTGAGTTCTAACTTATTTAAGAAGGAAGTGAAATACAAAGGCTTGTTCTGTAAATGTCTCCTTATAAAGGTGAAGGAATTGAGGCTTAAAGAGATTAAAAATACTTGATTAAGGATACATCCAATTATGGAAAAAACAAGATTTAGACTCACATCTGCATGACCTCAGTTTCTGTGTTCCTCGTCACTGTACTGTATACTACCCAGCACGTCATCAACATTTATGCTGTGAAGTTTGAATCCTGGTCCAGATATTCACTGTCATGAACTTGGAAGGGTCTAAGTTTCTTTGTCTTTAAAATGAGGATAATAAATAATACATTTTGAAATAGTTTGTAGGATTAAATGTCGTATTATTATGATTGAGTTGCAAAGGATACAAAGCAAAGCATAACTATAGTAATTTTAAAACAATATTCACAGTGATGCATGTATCCAATATCTTCATTTTATACATAAAAATTCTCAGTCAAATAACCTTATGATAACTGTTGTAATTCTCAAATACAGTATGCCTTTTTTGTGGTATGTGCTAGAAAATCTAGAAAAAAAGCAGGTTGAATAATGAATGGTATTTCATGCCAATCAGACACTGCATTATTTCAATATTTTTTTGATTAAAAAATATTTCTTCTAAAAGACTTTCTGGGCTTTGAATATAAAACAACATGAAATATGAAATACATGCAGTATAAAAGTAATGTAATTGCCAATAATATATAAATTAGATAAATTTAGAGCTAACATAATATGAATGAGTAACAAATTATTTAATGAACATGTATATATACTTATATGTAAAACAATAATATAAAGTAATATATATTAAAAACAAAAATGGCAACAACCTGATGGAAAACTGCTGATAAAATTTGGCCATAAATAAAATATATCTTTGGAAAAGTTTCCTTTTATCTCCCTTCTTTTTACTCCCCCATAGGTCTGGAATACCAGATAATATATTGTCTTCTCTGACTATTTTATACCACTTTTTGTATTTTCTTTCCTGAGGATAATCTGGACATTTATTAGTCACCTCTCCTCTGACTAGTCTGCCTCTATCAAAGTGTATCAATAGTTTGTTTTTAATTTCTTTGAATCTTTTGTATTAGTATTTCAACTCCTTGCCATTGAAAAACACACTGTATGTCTTATAATTTCATAGAACATTTATTTCAGGCAGTGATGTTAGTTGGCTGCAAGGCAGTAGAAAATGCAATGTTTTCAAGGAGGAAGCAGAACTTCAGAAGCCCACCTTCCATGTCTTGTGGCCTCTTATTGCCCTAACAACTGGCACACAATCATTTTCAGTGGGGATTTAATGCAAGGGGAAACAAAGGAGCAATGTTCGATGTTTGACTTTGATCTCATGGAATGGCATTTCTCTTGCCCACCTTTGCTGTATTGTGGTACATTATCAGTCACAGTCAATTTAAAAGGCTCATGGGGATCTAGGTGTGTGTGAATACTGATCAGTGGTTCATTGTTCTCCCTCTACCTCTAAGGTAGTAAAGACTACATTAACCATATTTCAAATGTGGGAATTGACAAAGGCCACCTTTAATCAAGTGATTTTATAATAATCACAAAAAAGAAAGTATAGTATTTCCTAGAAAAAAAATGGCCAAAAAATTTTTGGAATAATAGAAAAGAAAATATAGTTATCTAAGTGCAATGGACCTTATTTTGTGTCCCTGTAAAATTCAAATTTTGAAATCCTAACCCCAGTATGGTGATATTAGGAGGCAGAGCCATTGAATCATGAGTTCATGAGGATGGAGCCCACATGATTGGGATTAGTGCCTTTATAAGAGGGACTCAAATAATCTCCCTTGCCCTTTCTGCCATGTGAGAACACAGTGAGAGGTCAGGCCTCTGCAACCTTAAAGTGGGCTCTCAACAGAACCCAGCAAGGCTGGCACATGATTGCAGATTTCTAGCCTGAGAATAAATTCTGTTTATAAGACATCCAATCTAGATATTTTCTTATAGCAGCCTTAGCTGAATGAAATACTAAAGGAACAAAAAGGGAGTGGACTACTGAGTAAACAGTGTGTGGCTTTGAAATAAATTCATATCAGCTTAATTATTTTTGAATGTTAACCCTTTAAACTTTCCCCACACTTTAGGTCATTCATACAGCCAATATTCAATTAATAGCTTCTATTATTATTGTCAATAGTACTGTGTTCTATATGAAATAAGATTCAGTG
The DNA here is from genome assembly GCA_032199065.1 of Smutsia gigantea. Lineage (NCBI taxonomy): Eukaryota > Metazoa > Chordata > Mammalia > Pholidota > Manidae > Smutsia > Smutsia gigantea. The sequence continues at coordinate 117,618 of JAVSCE010006718.1, forward strand.
TCTGTTTAATAATGATATTCACGTTATATCTTTTCTTCTTTTTTTTTCCCCATGGCATTTTCCAGGATAGTATTATCACCTAAAGGAATAAAAAGTTATAGTGAATACCAACTTTTTATTGAGCAGATGGGTCACTGTGAAAATTTTTAAAAACACAGTCCAAAATGGCTATAAATCTATTATCAAAATGATTGCATTATATACATTCCTACTAATATACTCATTTAATGAATCGTCCTACACTTAGTCATGAATGTGGTACAAACCCAACTGAACCAATTAAGATTTCCATAATTTCCTATATAATTTCTTCCAATTCTGAAGTTCTCAGATGAATCTGAAACTATTTGTGATGTCTTATAATTTGAGATATATAGAATTTCATGTTTACTGTCCATATCATCAAGTTATGGAAGATTTTAACATTGAAAGGTACAGCATTTGCATTTGTCTTCTATAAGAAAAAATTTAGGATGAGAAGAAAGGAAGAAGGAAAGAAAGAGAGAGAAAGAAAAATAAAAAAGAAGGAAGAAAGAGGAAGGGAGGGAGGAGGGAAGGGAGGGAGACTTTCCTTCAGAATGTTGCTTCTTCCCCCAGCTGTATGACTAAAAAGAAAACACCTGTTTCCAATACATCTTTGTCTTTACTCCTCAGAGAAAAATGTATTTTTCTATTAATCAAATTACATTGATTATGGTTTCCAGTCATCAGTGTTATTTTATTTAATGAACAAGATAAAAGTCTCAGAAACCTAAACCTTCACTCAAGGAATGTAAGCCGTGAGGATATGTATATGTGTTGTCATTTTTTTTTTAATTACCAGACTTTATTTTTTAGAGCAGTTTTAGGTTCACAGCCAAATTTAGTGGAAAATACAGAGAGTTCCCATACACAACTGCTTCCACGTATGCACATCCTCCCCACTTAACAATGTCCTTCCTAGAGTAGGGCATGTGCTACGATCACTGAAATCACATTGGCACATCCTAATCACCCAAAGGCCATAGTTTACATTAGGATTAATTTTTAGAAATGTACATTCCAAGGTTTTGACAAATGGATGATGACATGTATTCATGTCTGTATCATACAGAATAGTTTCACTGCTCTAAAAATCCTTTGTACTCCACTTGTCCATCCCTCCTTCCCCCCAACCACTGGCATCTCCTGACCTTTTTACTATCTTCCCAGTTTTGCCTCTTCAAATCTCATATGGTTGGAATCATGCAGTGCATAGCTAGTTCAGATTGGGTTATTTCAATTAGTAACCTGCATTTGAAGTTTCCCATGTATTTTTGCAGCTTAATATTTTATTTCTCCATAGCATTGAATAATATTCCATTGTTTGGATGTACCACAGTTTATTTGTCAATTCGTCTTAGTTGCTTCTAAGCTTCAGAAATTATGAGCAAAGCTGCTATGACTATCTGTGTGTGGGTGTCTGTGTGGACATAAGTTTTCAACTCATTTGGGTAAATACGAAGTTTCATGATTGTCAGAGTATATGGCTATGAATGAAAGTTGCTATTGCCCCACACCCTTGCCAGCATTGATTGGATGTTGTCAGTGCTCCAGATTTTGGCCATTTTAATAGGTGTGAGTGATATCTTGCTGTTTTATTATTTTATTTTATTTTATTTTTTATCTTGCTGTTTTAATTTGCATTTCTCTAAAGATAAATGATGTGTAGCATCTGCTCATATGCTTTGCTACCGTCTGTATGTCATCTTTAGTAAGGATCCTGTTCAGGTGTTTGCCCACTTTTAAATCAGGCTATGTGTTTTCTTATTTTTGATTTTTAAGAGTTCCCTGATAATTTCAGAATATAGTCCTTTAATCAATAAGTCTTTTGCAGGTATTTTCTCCTGGTCTGTGGCTTGTCTTATTCTCTTGAAAAGTGTCTCACAGAACAGAAGTTTTTAATTTTAACGAAGTCCAGCTTGTCAGTTATTTCTTTGATGAATTGTGCCTTTGGTTTTGATCTAAAACATCATTGCCATACTCAAGTCATCTAGATTTTTTTCCAAGTTATCTTCTAGCAAGTCCATAATTTTTATTTTTTGTTTAGGCTTATAAATTTTGAGCTGTTTTTTGTGAAGAGTGTGAGGTCTGTGTCTAGATACTTTTTTATTTTATGTGTATATCCACTTGTACCAGTATCATTTATTGAAAACACTAACTTCCCCATTGTATTGCCTTTGATTCTTTGTTAAAAATCAGAGGACTCTATTTATGTGGGGCTGTTTCTGGGCTCTCTGTTCCATTCCATTGATTTGTCTATTCTTTTGCCAGTACAACTCTATTACAATCACTGTACCTTTATAGGAGGTCTGCATTGGGTATTGTCACTCCTAAAACTTTGTATTTCTCTTTCAATATGATGCTGGACATACTAATTTTGTTGTCTTTCCATATAAAATTTAGAAAAAAATGTGTTGATACCTTCAAAATAATTTTCTGGAATGTTTTCTGGCTTTGTGTTCAATGTATAGATCAAGTAGAAATGAACTGGCATCTTGACAATACTGTCTTCCTACCCATGAACATGGAATGTCTTCCCATTTATTTAGTTCCCTGATTTTGTTCATCAGTTCATTCTTTTAGATTTTCTATATGGAAAATTGTATCATCTATTAATAAATAAGTTTTTATTTCTTCCTTCCCATTCTTTTTTGGTCTTAACATATTATCAAAGATTTCCATTATAATGTTGAAAAAGCACAGAGAAAGGTTTATTTTTGACTTGCTCCTGATCTTGGAGGGATAGCTAGTTTCTTATCAGGAAGAATGTTGTTGAGAATTTTTATCATGAATGGGTGCTGGATTCTTTCAAATGCTTTTTCTGCATCTATTGATATGATCATGAGATTTTTCTTCTGCAGCTCTTTGATGCAGCAGGTTACATTATTTCATTTTTGAATGATGAATGAACCTTGAATACCTGGGATAAATTCCACTTGGTTGTAATATGGAATACTTTTTATAATCCATTTTGTTGTTAGATTTTATTTAGTACTATTTTGTTGCGGATTTTTGCATCTATGTTTTTGAAAGATATTGGTCTGTAACTTCCTTGTAGTATCTTTGGTTTTGTTATTAGGGAAATGCTGTTCTCATAGAATGAGTTAAGAAGTATTTCCTCTGCTTTTATCTTCTGAAAGAGGTTGTACAGAATGGGTATAGCTTTATCCTTAAATTTTTGGTAGAATTTACAAGTGAACCTATCTGGAACTGATACTATTTCAGAAATTTATTAATTATTGATTTAATTTCTATAATAAATTTATGTCCATAAACATTATCTGTTTCTTCTTATATCAGGTTTAGTGGATTTTGTCTTTCAAGAAACTGGTGCATTCCATTTAGATAATCATATCTGTGGGCATAGAGTTTTTAATAGTATTCCTTGATTATCCTTTTAATGACCACATGATCTATGATATTAGTAATTAGTGTTTTCTGTCTTCTTTTCTTTGTTACCCTGGCTAGAGATGTATTGATTTTATTGACATTTTCAAAGAAGTAGCTATTATTTTTTTCTGTTGATTTCTTGTTTCTAATTGTATTGATTTCTGCTCTGATTTTTATTATATCTTGTCTTCTTACTTTGTATTTTAATTTTCTTTTTTTCTAGTTTCTAAAGGTAGAAATTAGATTATTGATTTTAATATCATTCTCCTTTTCTAATATATGCATTCAATGCTATAAATTTCCCTCTAAGCACTGCTTTCACTGTATCCACACATTTGTTGTTTTATTTTCATTTTCACTTAATTAAAAAATGTATGTTTTTAATTTCTAAAGATTTCTTCTTTGACCCATGTGTTATTTAGAAGTGTGTTGTTTAAACTTCAAGTATTTTAGTATTCTCCAACTATCTTTCTGTCATTTTTTTCTGCATTTTGGTATAAGCATTGTATTATTTTCCTTCTTTTAAATTTATTAAGCTGTGTTCAATGGCCCAGAATGTAGTCTATCTTGGGAAATACCCCATATAACTTTGGAGAAATATGTATTTTGCTGTTGTATGAATCAATCAATAGATGTCAATTATATCCAGTTGACTGATGGTGTTATTGAGTTTATGTGTTTACTAATTTTCTGCCTGCTGGATAAGTACATTTCTGAATAGAAGGGTGTTAATGTTTCCAACTCTAATATTGGATTCATCTATTTCTCCTTGCTCTATCCATTTTTGCCTCATGTACATTGTCATTGTCTTGTTAGGCGCATTCACATTAAGAATTATTACGTCTTTTTGAAAAATTAACCCCTTTATTTCTGTACAATGCCTTTCTGTAATGTATCCTTGGGACTTTTTCTTGGCTCTGAAGTCTGCTTTTTATGAAATTAACATAGCTACTCTAGCTTTGATTAGGATTAACATGATATTTTTTCACCACCTTTTTACTTTTAATCCGTATTTAAACTGGGTATATTTTGGATAACATATAGTTCAGTCTTATTTTTGATCCATATGACAATTTCTGTCTTTCATTAGTGTATTTAGATCAAGTGACAAAGTGATATTCATATAGTTGGATTAATATCAATTATTTTTGTTACTATATCCTATTTATTGTCCTTGTTTTTGCTAATTTTGACTCTACCTCTTGTGGTTTTAATTGAATATATTATATACATGATTCATTTTCTCTCCTTTCTTAGCCTAATTATGCTTTTATTTTATTATTAATGATTTTACTTTTTTTAGTAAATATATTGTAAAAAGTTTACAATATACCTTTACAACTAATCAAGTCCACTTTCAAATAACCCTATACTGCTTCATAGGTAATGCAAGTACCTTATAATAACAAAATATTCTTAATTCCTCCCTTCCTTCCCTTGTATCATTGCTGTCATTTATTTCTTTTATACATAAATTATACTCATCAAATACAGTTTCTATTGTTATTTTGAATGAATTTTAGTTTGCTAGATCAATTAAAAATAAGAAAAAAATAATTATTTTACCATTACTTATTCCTTCTCTAATATTCTTCCTTTAAAACAACACAAATTTCTCTCTATATATATCATTTTCCTTTTCTCTGAAGTACCTCTTATTATTTCTTGCAAGGCAATCTATTGGCAAAATATTCTCTCATTTTTTGTTTGAGAATTTATTTCTGCTTTAATTCTATAGAGTCTTTTCACAGGATATGGAATTCTAAGTTGGTGTTTTATTCTCTCAGGACTGTAAATATTTCACTCCACTTTTTTATTGCTTTCATGGTTTCTGAAATTCTCAGTGATTATTGTGCCAAACTTTTCTTTTTTTCTTTTTTCTCTCTTCCTTCTGACATTCATGTTATTCTTATACTATACACTGTGTAGTTGTCTCACAGTTCTTGGATACTCTGTTCCATTTTGGTTTTTGGGTTTGTTTGTTGTTTTCACTTTTAGAAGTTTCTATTGAGATATCTTCAAGCTCAGAGATTTTTTAAATCATCTGGTACCCAGTCTACTAATATGCTCATCAAAATCACTCTCCATTTTTGTTAGAGGGTTTTTGATTTCTAGAATTTATTTTGAGTCTCCCTTAGAATTTTCACTTCTCTTCTTGTAAGTGCCTATCTGTTCTTGCATGTTGTCTACTATTTTCATTAGAACTCAGCTTATTAATCACAGTTGTTTATATTACCAGTCTGATAATTCCCACATTCCTGCCAAATCTGAATCTGGTTCAAACGATTGTTCTGTCTATTCAAACTTGATTTTTCTCTTTCAGCCAGCCTTATAATTTTTTGTTGAAAGCCTGAAATGATACATTGGGTAAAAGGAACTCCAATAAATAGGCCTTCAGTAAAGTGACAGTAAAGTGCAGGGAGAGAAAAAGTGTTGTTTAGTCCTATTATTAGATCTGTCTTTTGGTGAGTCTTTGCCACTGAGCTGTGAACTTCATAAGAGCTTCTCAGTTTTTCCCCCTTTTAGGTGGGACGGGATGGTTAGAGGGGACTGAAGTTAGGTACTTCCTTTACTCTATGTGGTAGCCTAGAGGGATATGTCCCTTCCCCTGGGTCAGTTGAACGGTAATAAAATCCCAATAGGTTCATTTCTGGTAAAATAGTTTCCCTTGAAGTCTGTTCTTATTAAGAAAAATAGAATCCTTTGGCCTACTTCAAAATGGTTTCTTTTCTCCTGTCCCCATTATGGAATTCTTCCCTGATATTCACTGTGCAAACCTGGTAGGACTCTTGGAAGTAAAACTCACTACCATGTGAAGCTCCACCTAGGACAAGCTCCCCCTGGGGTTTTTAACTCTCAGACTTTTTGACACCGGAGCAACTGACAGTCTGTGAATTACAGTTTAGGTTTTCTTGACCTGATACTGGAATGTGAAATAAGGAGAAAAGATTACACAGAAGGATGTTTTCATCACAGATATCTGAGTGTTAATTTAGCATGTAAGTGCAATATATACTAAAGTAGTTCAGCTACAGACTTGTTAAACAGGAGATCTGTACGAAAATCAGCAAATTTTTCAAGTTCAATGTTCAGGAATTTTGATGAATTTTTCCAATAACATTTATATACACACCTGTGAAAGACTAATAATATTAGTATTTCAAACAATATTTCTATATGCAATTTTAAGCATACAGATAAGGTAAATATATTAATTACCTGTGTATTTGTTATTTTGAAAATGTAGATAATTTCTCAACAACTTAAGAGTTTTAAGTGAGAGAAAATATAAGTCTACTCTTTTTTGTCTACAGTTTTTCTGGATAGTCTCATAATCTTTTTTTTTAATTTATTTTGGTATCATTAATCTACAATTACATGTGCAATATTATGGTGATTAAACTACCCCCTTCATCAGGTCCCCCCCCACCCAACCCCATTAGAGTCACTGTCCATCAGCATAGTGAGATGGTATAGAGTCACTACTTGTCTTCTCTGAGTTGTACAGCACTCCCCATGCCCCCCCAACATTACATCTGCTAATAGTAATGCCCCTTTTTCCCCTTGTACCTCCCTTCCCACCCATCCTCCCCAGTCCCTTTCCCTTTGGTAACTATTAGTTCGTTCTTGGGTTCTGTGAGTCTGCTGCTGTTTTGTTCCTTCAGTTTTTTTTCTTTCCTCTTATACTCCACATATGAGTGAAATCATTTGATACTTGTCTTTTTCGGCTTGGCTTATTTCACTGAGCACAATACCCTCTAGCTACATCCATGTTGTTGCAAATGGCAGGATTTGTTTTCTTCTTATGGCTGAATGATATTACATTGTGTATATGTACCACCTCTCCTTTATCCATTCATCTACTGATGGACACTTAGGTGGCTTCCATTTCTTGGCTATTGTAAATAGTGCTGTGATAAACAGGGGTGCATCTGTCTTTTTCAAATTGGGCTGCTGCATTCTTAGGGTAAATTCCTAGGAGTGAGATTGATTCCTGGGTCAAATGGTATTTCTATTTTGAGTTTTGTGAGGAACCTCCATACTGCTTTCAAATGGTTGAACTAATTTGCAATCCCACCAGCAGTGTAGGAGGGTTCCATTTCCTCCACATCCTCACCAACATTTGTTGTTTGTGTTTTGGATGTTGGCCATCCTCACTGGTGTAAGGTGATATCCCATTGTGGTTTTAATCTGCATTTCTCTGATGATTAGCGATGTGGAGCATCTTTTCATGTGCCTGTTGGCCATCTGAATTTCTTCTTTGGAGAAGTGTCTATTCATGTCCTCTGCCCATTTCTTAATTGGATTATTTACTTTTTGTTTGTTGAGGTGCCTGAGTTCTTTATATAGTTTGGATGTCAACCCATAATCGGATACATCACTTATGAATATATTCTCCCATTCTGTAGGATGTCTTTTTGTTCTACTGATGGTGTCCTTTGCTGTACAGAAGCTTTTCAGCTTGATATAGTCTGACTTGTTCATTTTTGCTTTTGTTTCCCTTGCCCAGAGAGATATGTTCATGAAGAAGTCATTCATGTTTATGTCCAAGAGATTTTTGCCTATGTTTTTTCCTAAGAGTTTTATGATTTCATGACTTACATTCAGGTCTTTGATCCATTTTGAGCTTACTTTTGTGTATGGGGTTAGACAGTAGTCCAGTTTCATTTTCTTACATGTAGCTGTCCATTTTTTCCATCACCAGCTGCTGAAGAGGCTGTCATCTCCCCATTGTATATCCAAGGCTCTTTTATCAAATATTAATTGACTGTATATGTTTGGGTTAATGTTTGGATTTTCTATTCTGTTCCACTGGTCTGTGGGTCTGTTTTTGTGCCAATACCAAATTGTCTTGATTACTGTGGCTTTGTAGTAGACCTTGAGTCAGGGAGCATAATCCCCCTGTTTTATTCCTCCTTCTCAGGATTGCTTTGGCTATTCGGGGTCTTTTGTGGTTCCATATGAATTTTAGATTTATTTGTTCCAGTTCATTGAAGAAAGCTGGTGGTATTTTGATAGGGATTGCATTGAAACTATAGATTGTTTAGGTAGTATAGCCATTTTGACAATATTTATTCTACCTTCTGGTGACTTTGGGCCTCATTTGTTCTTCTTTTTCCAATTTCAGTAATTGTGTCTTTAGACTATTCATTCGGGAATGTTCTTCCTTCTTTAAATAGGCCTGGATTGCAATATACTTTCCTCTTAGAACTGCCTTTGCTGCGTCCCATAGAAATTGAGGCTTTGTGTTGTTGTTGTCATTAGTCTATATATATTCTTTGATTTCTGTTTTGATTTGGTTGTTAACCCATTGATTAATTAGGAGAATGTTGTTAAGTCTCCATATATTTGTGAGCCTTTTTGTTTTCTTTCTAAAATTTATCTCTAGTTTTATACCTTTGTGATCTGAGAAGTTGGTTGGTTGGTAGAATTTCATTTTTTTTGAAATTACTGAGGTTCTTTTTGTGGCCTAGTATGTGGTCTATTCTGGAAAATGTTCCACGTGCACTTGAGAAGAATGTGTATCTTGTTGCTTTTCGGTGTAGAGTTATGTAAATGTCTGTTAGGTCCATCTGTTCTAGTGTGTTGTTCAGTGCCTCTGTGTCTTTACTTATTTTCTGTCTGGTTGATCTGTCCTTTGGAGTAAATGCTGTGTTGAAGTTTCCTAAAATGAATGCATTGCTTTCTATTTCCTCCTTTAATTCTGTTAGTATTTGTTTCACATATGCCAGCGCTCCTGTGTTGGGTGCATATATATTTATAATGGTTATATCTTCTTGTTGGACTGACCCCTTTATCATTATGTAATGTCCTTCTTTATCTCTTGCTACTTTCTTTATTTTGAAGTTTATTTGTCTGATACAAGTAGTGCTGCACCTGCTTTTTTCTCCTTGTTGTTTGCATGAAATATCTTTTTCCATCCCTTCACTTTTAGTCTGTGTATATTTTTGGGTTTGAGGTGAGTCTCTTGTAAGCAGCATATAGATGGGTCTTGTTTTTTTATCCATTCTGTTACTCTGTGTCTTTTGATTGGTGCATTCAGTACATTTAGGGTGATTATCGATAGATATGTACTTATTGTCATTGCTGGCTTTATATTTGTGGTTACCAAAGGTTCAAGGGTTGCTTCTTTACTATCTGACAATGTGACTTAACTTTCTTGTTAAGTTATTGTAAACACAGTCTGATGTTTCTTTATTTCTCTCCCTTCTTATTCTTCCTCCTCCATTCTTTATATACTAGGTGTTTTATTCTTTGCCTTTAGTTAGTATTTGGATGGTCTGCTTTCTTTGCTCTGGTTTTATTTTCCCTGGTGACGTCTTTTTACCCTTAGGAGTGCTTCCCTCTAGAGCAGTCCATTTAAGATATCCTGTAGAGGTGGTTTATGGGAGGCAAACTCTCAACTTTTGCTTGTCTGGAAATTGTTTAATCCCTCCATCATATTTAAATGATAATTGTGCTGGATACAATATTCTTGGTTCTAGGCCCTTCTGTTTCAGTACGTTAAATATATCATGCCATTCTCTTCTGGCCTGTAAGATTTCTGTTGAGATGTCTGATGATAGTCTGATGGGTTTTCCTTTGTAGGTGATCTTTTTTCTCTCTCTAGCTGCCTTTAATACTCTGTCCTTATCTTTGATCTTTGCCATTTAATTATTATGTGTCTTGGTGTTGTCTTCCTTGGGTCCTTTGTGTTGGGAGATCTATGGGCTTCCGTGGACTGCGAGACTATTTCCTTCCCCCAGCATAGGGAAGTTTTCATCAATTATTTCTTCAAAGACATTTTCTATCCCTTTTTCTGTCTCTTCTTCCTCTGGTACTCCTATAATGCGAATATTTTCCTGTTTGGATTGGTCACACAGTTCTCTTAATATTTTTTCATTCCTAGAGATCCTTTTATCTCTCTCTGCCTCAGCTTCTCTGTATTCCTGTTCTCTGATTTCTATTCCATTAAAAGTCTCTTGCATCTCATCCAGTCTGCTGCTAAGCCCGTTGATCGCTTGTCTCATTTCTGCATTGTATTTCTTCACTTCCCTCACTTCATCCCTCAGCTCTTGCATATTTCTCTGTAGATCCATCAGTATGGTTATGACTTTTATTCTGAATTCATTTTCAGGAAAATTGTGCATTTGTATCCCTTCAGACTCCCTCTCTGGTGCTCGGTCTGGATAAGCTTTGTTTGTACCATATTCCTCTGTCTTTTCATGGCGATAGAAGTGGTCGCTGGTAGGTGCCACGTATGTCAGCTGGGCTCTTAAGACTTAAAAAAAAAGAAGAGAAAGAAAAGAAAGTAAGGAAAGAAAGAAAAGAAAAGAGAAAAAAAACCACCCAAAAAGAAAGAAAAAAAAAGACATCCGCCGGGAGTAGATTCTGTGAGGATGCTGTAGGTGGCGCTGTTGCTCCACTATTCCGCAGCCATGGCCGCACTGTTCTGCAGGGCCCTTTGTAGCTCTGGCCGGGGTGGGAATGAATGGGAGGCTGCTGATCTCTGTGGGAAGTTTCAGTAGGGCTACTTTTTCCGTCTCCAGCCAAGGGGTCCAAAATTCCCCAGGACTCCCAGCCTGCTGGGCCGAGTGTGCTGGAATGATCCTGTTCCTCCGTTGGGCCCCTATCTCTTTACAACCGCTAAAAAAAGCATGCGCTTTTCTTTTGTCTCAGGGAGCCAGCTGTCAGGACCAAGTGCATTCCCAGGCTCAGATCCTGCACCCTCTGTCTCTCCAATCTCCGATACACCATGCGATGTGTGTCAGTGCTCCTGGCGCAGATCACCAGGGCTGGTTATTTCACGGGCCTGTACTTCCACTCCCTCTCGGCTCTGAATCCTCTCCTCCTGCCGGTGCACTGGGGTGGGGGAGTGCTCGGGTCCCTCCAGGTCGCGGTTCCGTATCGTCCCTGCCTAACGGGGTGCTGAGTCCTCTCAGGTGTAGCTGCAGGCTGAGTGCTGTCCTGTATCTTCTGGTCTCTCTTTTAGGAATAGTTGTATTTGTTGTATCTTCATAAATATATTTGTTTTGGGGAGGAGATTTCCGCCGCCATGCTCACGCTCCCATATTCCTGGAACTCCCTAGTCTCATAATCTTATCAGTTAATTCGCAGAATTATATTCTTACTTTTAATCTAGGGCTATCGTAACAAAGCACCATTAAACTGGCTGACTTAGAATTCCAATAGGAATTTATTGCCTCACAGTTCTGGAGGCTATAAATCAGAAATCAAGGGGTTGGCAGATTCTGCTTCCTCTGAAATCTGTAGGGGAAGGATCCCTCTTTGCTCTTGTAGTTACTGGCAGACCCAGGCATTCTTGTTTGGTGGTAGTGTAACTCCAGCCTCTGCTGCTGTCTTCATGTGGTGTCTCCCTTGTCTTTCAAATTCATCCCTTCCTCTGTACATGTGCCAATGCATCTACATTTCTTGTTTTTATAAGGATTTCAGTCACATTGGATCAGGTCTACCCCAACGACCTCACTGTAACTTGATTGCCTCTATAATGCCCCTACTTCCAATTAAGGTCCCTTTCTGGGGTACCGGGACTAGGACTTCAACATGTCTTTTCTTTAGTAGGATACATTGCAACCCATAATACTTAGTACCTCTTTTTTTGTTTTGTTTTTTTTTGCTTTCTCAAACTTTGCTAACACAAATCAAAAAGTGTTTTATTCATTTTTTTATTATCATTTCCCAGAACTATATACAAATATACATAATTAAACTGTAAGAGATGGGAAGCTGGTTGACATCTCGGGTTGTTGTCTATAGAACAAAATGTGTTATGAGAAATCAGCTTGGAAGGAAGTTTTCTTTTTCTGTAATGCTGTTACATAAAATTTCAGTTGGATTAAAAATCTTGGCCATTTCTCTAGGCATCAAAATCTCAATACTTTTCCTAAAGCAAGTGCATAATGTGAGATAGTCAGTGCATGCTTGGTAATGAGGAACTGCAGGAAAAATGTAGTCCCAAAATATTTTTTTTCTTTTTATTATCTGTGAAACTTCACTATTTCACAGTTCAGTTCAAAATCCTATAGCTTAGATTTCACATTCATGATCATTGATCTGTTTGCAGCCTGGGATGCCAACATCCCCTTTAGAATCATTAATTTCAGAATATCAATATTCTAGGGAAAAAAGGGCTTCTTATTTCTCCTTTATCTTTATGACCTAGGTTTTTATAGACTAAAATATAATAATGTGCCATTACAAGTAATTAAAAATATGATAATTTTAATTAAATAAAAAGCATTATAGTCACTATAATTATAGCAGATGTATATAAGATGTATGCATATTACTATACATAAAAAAATAAAAAGGACATGTATTTTGTTTAAATTTAAATAGAGTTTGGGCTATTTTTCATATATTTAGTATCTGTAATTCTATCATTAAACATGAAATTAATTTATCATTATATGTCAGTAAAAGCATAAATTTAATCATCTAGGTAAATAATCAAAAATTCATTCCTTTATATTTTATTCAGTGGTTGACTTCATACATATTGTATACCATCAGTAACTGCTACAAATTTGTTATCCTATTAGAATATTGTCTTTCTTTCTAAAAGTTAAACTATTGACATTTTCTAAATGATTAGGCTAAAATGGAAAAAATGTGTAATAGCTACCATTTTTATTAAAATGAACAAGTTCTGACAGATATCACATCACTTAAATTTATCTCTTCTGTGCTAGTTTTTCTCAAAAACATGTTTGTCAGCATAATATTAAATTTAATAATGAAATTGTATGGTTAAGAGTCATGAAGTGAAATAACAGAAACACTTTGGAATATATTGTCTTATTTTTTCCCTATCTTCTGTGAAATAAAAGTCTATTAACAAATTTTACATATATATGGACACTTGATTTTGTGTGAGGCTCCATATATCTTTCTGTGATAGGCAATGCCAAAACATCTCCTAATGGTCTAAATGTCACAATATATATCCCTCCAAGAGTGACATATATTTTAGATAATCTTTCACATATATAATAAATGTGATATGTTCTACAACTGACAATGTATGAATAAAGTGAAAAATTTTTAAAGGTCCTTTTTCAAATCAAATCATTTATCTGATCTCTCCTTACCAAGGTGAGAAGTCCACTGTCAATTTTTAGGGCTTTTTTTTAAAGTCACTTTTAACCATATCCTATCTTCTCTTTGATCATAACATCACAATATTAACAGTTTAGGAAAGAGTATGGCATCAGCTCTAACTCCACTGCCATTACTCCTTGAAAATTATTTTTAATCTTCACCAGGATAGGATTTCAATAACAAAGGCTTATGAACTCTCTTAAAAAGATCAGTTGTATGTCTAATATCCCTGAGTCACCCCTGTCTTAAATCCCTTTCACTCTTTCCCTCACAGTTAGGATAAAATTCAAACTCTTTATCCTAGCCTTTGAAAACTTATCTGATGTAGCCCCATTTCATCTCAGATCATGCTCCTCCAGCCCACCAGACTACAACAGACTGTTCTTTTTGTTATTGGAAAAGGATATGTGTATGTCTACAGTACTGAGCTGGAGTATTCTTCTCACTCAGATTTGTCTAGCAATGCAGGCCATATTCTTCATGCCCCCCTCTGCCCCACCACACACACACACACACACACACACACACACACACACATCTCCCTGTATCAGGATGGTGCACCCATCCACCAGCCACTGTGGAGAATAGCTGTTAACCCTGGAAAATTGCCCTCTGCAGTGGCAATCACCTGGTGTAGATATGTTAGGAGGTAATTACCCCTTCCTAGAGTTACAACCTGCAGCCAGTGACTGATTAATATTGGGCTAGGAAATCCAGCTCCCTTGTCTCAAGTTGGTAACAACCCTTTGGTGCCATTTTTCCTCTAGAGTTTCCTGTAAGATCAGGCTGAGAACATGTATCTTTACCTACTTCCTTATTCTGACCAATTCTTTTTCCTCCATTTCATCTAAGTGCATCCTTGAAAAATTTTAGTGCAAGAATCCTCATCTGGGGCACAACTCAGAGAATATAACCTAAGAGAGCTGGTACCAGGTATAGTTTAAGAGAATAGACTTTGAGGCTGGAATTCTGTTTGCATAACTTTCTCCCTGGATGGCAATGACTACCCTATGGCAGGTGCTAGGATAGCACTGATATTCCTGGGCATTCTCCAGCGCTGTGACTTTGAAAGTTTCCCTTTTTTATAAACTTAGACAAGCAAAAGGTAGAAAAGATGCTCTACCTTAGTGCAATGTCTTCAATATTTGAGAAGTCTAGGGGGAATAATACCCACAAAAACTGTGAAATTGGGTGAATGCTGCTAAGGCTATGAAATTGTTGGTATCCATTATGTGGAAATGTTTTTAAAAATATGAGAGTCAGAAGGTTTCTCTGAAAGCAATCAGAGACCTTAATTTCCTATAGCTGGAGGGCAAATTTGCAGCCACTCCATAGAAACAGAATGCACTCTACACAAAATGTGGTTTGCATGTTGAGATTGATAATGCCATATGCACACCAAAAAGTGTATGAAAAAAATATTATTACTCATATAGTAACACTTTCTGTAGAGAGCAGTGGAACTTTCTAACATTTCCAAAATGTCTTGAGAGAATATGGAAAGGAAATTGGCTTGGTAGTTAGGTGTTGGGACCAGATGTGGTTTTGAAGCCCACCAGTAACAACTGAGGGGGCACCCCGTCTTTCTCAGCAGATTTCTAAGATGTAAGTCACAAAGTGTGTTGGGGAGGCTAGGCTTAAAAGATTTCAGCAGCCAAACTTCAAAAAATCTCATCTTTTTTTATTACAGGAGACTGAGCTGAAAAATTCCAGCTTATTATAAAATTGACAGAAATTGAGAAGAGGTTTAATTTCCTAGATGAGGAAACTCTGCTGCTGAAATCAGGGTCCTGATAGGGAAGAAGTGAAATGAGTTTGGAATTGGGAATATCTATGTAGATGTATCTAACAGATGCAGGAGAAACTTAAAACTAGAGATTTCTCAGAACTGGGATTACAGAAGTGGTTCTCTCTGCTTTGCTAGAAAAGCAAGCCTCCCTCAACCCTGTAACTGAAGGCATCCTTCGAATATGGGGATGTCTTGCAATGCTTGTCTTCCTAAAGATCTCCCACATTCTCTCATGGCATAAAAGCAATAACTAAAGTCAAATTTCATCAGTATCTTCCTGTGAAAATGCTAGATCTGATAAGAAAAGGGAAGGATTTTTATACTGAAGAAGCTGCAGGGCATGTACTTGCAGGATGTGACTAAGACT
Source organism: Smutsia gigantea (assembly GCA_032199065.1). Taxonomy (NCBI): domain Eukaryota; kingdom Metazoa; phylum Chordata; class Mammalia; order Pholidota; family Manidae; genus Smutsia; species Smutsia gigantea. The sequence continues at coordinate 133,286 of JAVSCE010006718.1, forward strand.
GAAAGACAGTCCTTAGGGTTCTGTATCAAAGGTGAGCAGAGTATAAAGTTGAATAAAGAAGATTCTGTTGATATAGGTTCACCACCTCATGTCTTAGGATGTAACAAGAAGGCAAGGGTTCCTACAGCTTGTTTTAACATGGTAATGAGATGATTCTTAGAAGTTTGGGAAAGTTATTTGTGCACATTAAAACAGTATAGATGCCAGATCTTGTATGGCAGTCTTTGGAAGAAAAAAAATAGAAAAATGTGAATTCCTAAATGAATCTTCTATGTAGCTCTGGAAAATTGAATGGCTGACTATATTTTTTCAAAAGGTGTAGACAAGGGTTTCTCAGCCTCAGCACTATTGACATATAAGGACAAAGCATTCTTCATTGTGGAGGTGCAGAATATACCCTGTGAATTGAAGAATATTTAGTGGCATGTTTGGCCACTACACATTAGTTATCAGTAACACCTCCCCAATAGTAACAAACAAAAATGTATGTAGATACTACCAAATGTCTTGGCAGGTGTGGTGGGCATTGCCTCTGGTTGGGAATCACTAGTCTAGTGGGACTCTATTTACTAAGTTAACAATTCACGTGCTTGTGAGAAATGTTCCAGCCTTATGGAGAAAGGCAATAGTGACTCCTCAAGGTCAGCTTAAGCTGAGAGTGGAGGATGCTGTTGTAAAACCAGCCTCCTGATAGCATTTGGAATAATAAGAGCTTGGAAAAGCACATAGCAAATGATAGAAACAAGACAGACTTAATGCCATAATGGGCATGAAGATTGTTAATTGAGCATGAAAACTTGAAGGACAAGATCAATGTCCAGCAAAAATATATGCATTTCTTAAATCTAAAATAAAAATTTATCAATATTGAATGAGCAAGAGGCAGAAGTCCGTTGCCACAGAGGGCACTCATGGCCCCTTCCCAGTTTTCATAGCTCCAGACATTTTTATATCTTAGCTCATAAAATCAATGATTGAAAGAGGAACAAGTGCCCATAAAGAAGACTCTGTAATATCACAGCAAGTGCGTACAGGTGAATCCCCCTCTCCTTTCTTCCCTAAACACATCTATGGCAATTTGCTTGAGTAATGATACATTGACATAAAGGGAAATCTCAAATTTCAATGGCTAACTGGAAAAATATGCTATTGAGAGATATTATATATCTGAATTGCCATTATGATGGTCAGGGTAAGCCTAGGCACATCCAATCCAGTCATAAAAGGAGCTCAGGTCCATTTGTGACTCACAGATGTTCCACTCAGTCCACAAACCCATACGATGATCATTGTTCTAATTTATAAACATCCACTCAGAATGGATATCTGCAGTAGTTAGCAAAACTCACATATTGGTTTCTGTGGAAAAAGAATTATTGCAGTAGCAATGGCCTTTGAAAGCCTCTGAAACTGATCCCTTTCAAAAACACAGTAAATAATGAACACAATACATCCTAAGGGAAAGTAGCGACACTCACAAAAAGTTTGAAAGTGCAAGGATTGTGGTCTCCATGATGGAAGCTTTAAATTCACCACTTTAACTCCTAAAGACCAGTTGAGGCACAGCTTATGAAGCAGGACTACTGCAAACTTAACTTAATTGTAGTGATTGTGCCAGATGTGGTATATTTACAGGAACAGATCCTCACAATCTGTGGTATACTACGTAGTTATTAGTACAATGAATGCCTTCATTCCCATACCCATTGAGAAGAGTAATCAGAAACAATTTCTGATCACAGTGGATGGACAACACTGAAGCCTCTTGGACAATTTTGCTTCTACAACTTTGTGTCACAATATACCAAATGGCTGCAGTACTATCTAAACCTTTCACAGACCATGAAACTGATCACTGTATTAATATCATTTTGATTGATCTGATAAAAAACAGCCTGATAAAAAAGTAGTCTGGATGTAGAGGGTAGAGATAAACCCTCCAATGGTTCAGATGTCTGACACATTCATGAAGTTTTTAGGAATTGTTAAAGTACAAGACAATGAAGAAATAGCTACAGTACTAGTAAGCCTCTTAGGCAGTCATATACATTGAAAACACTATTCTGACACACTTAATAGTAACATGAGTGGCTGTCAGTTTTGAGTGGGTCCCAGAGTAAGAAAGAGCTCCAAAATAGGTCCAGCTGTTGTTTGACCCATAAAACTAGCAGATCCATGGAATTAAACTTATCTGTGGTAGATAAAACATGTCACGTGACCTCTTCAGCATAGGCCTGTATCAGAATTGTGGTGTAACTTCCCAGGTTTAAAGAGTAAGGTCATGCCATTTGTAGCAGTGATTTATGCACATTTGAAGAGCAACTGTTGCATACTATTGGGCACTAGTAGAGACTAAATACCTGCCCATGTGACACCAAGAGACCACGGATTTAGAACAGCCTATTATAATCTGGGTACCAGAAGCCTCACCAAGTCATATGATCAATTAGATGCATCTACAACCCATTGTAAAATGGAGGTGATGCACTGAAAATCAACTTCACATAGCTTTAACGGATAAAAATAAGCTACATGAACAGATGGCACAGATTCCATCTCACCAACCAGTCTTGCACCAACACCTTTCTTTTAAGTCACAGCTGTGTCCTCAAGTTGAGCTCCTTGTAACTAGCTGATAGTAGAAGAAGAAAACAGTTTCCTAGAAACCGTGACCAGTCAGAATTTTGGAGAAGTTCTGCCTTAATGGAGTGAACTTAGTGTGAGGTATAAGTATATCTGAAAAATGCTATTTATTGACTATAGTAGATTCTACTGTGTCCTATCCAGATTCTTTTCTTGGGATAGAATGCCATACATCCTCCCAGCTCCTATGAATTTTGATTACCAATAGCTCATAGCTTCACTCTTCTCTTAAAAATTTCTCTGTCCTAGAACCACCTTTCTCAGGGATACTTGTGAGATTTTCCACTCCCTTGGCCCCAGTCCCAAAGTGGTCTGAGTCAAGGACCCACTCAAAAACGGATTTAACACCCTGGTCTCCTTTCCTCAAAGAAGGCTCAACTCTTTGGTGACATCATGCTGCAGAGATTCCTGCTGTATGAAGATGTGGCCACCCTTCATCTGTCCCCACATCTTTGCTGCTGCCTTATCCTGATTTCCTCACTCCTTGATAGGTGTCTTGAGAGACCATTTCCTATGCTTCTAAGAATCCATTTTAAGACAATGGATTCCTTTTTGTCATTTCATGAGGGCTAAATGTATCCTCTTCGAATGTCTGACCACCTGTTCTAAAATGGCCAACTAGCACAGGGTCAGAATAGACCTGTTTGGCTAGGGATTGCTCTCCTAATGGATCATTAGGAAACTAATTGAAAAGTGCCAAGAGGTGCATAGCAAGAGTGAGTCAAGGCAGCAAGAAGAGCTCAAGTCGGTCATTTAAAAAATGCTCTTCCTATTCTAGGCATGTTTTCACATGTCAGGGCTCAGAGCACTGAAGAAGTTCACAATTTTCTGGCATCCGCATTGAGTAAAGATACTTTGTCATGCTCACCCAACTACCTCCAGTTCATCACTTCTACATAGTTTTTACCCAAAAGGCAGAAATTAGATGGACTTTGAGCAACATAAACAGACTTTATGAAACATATATTATAGATTCTAGCAGGTTTGGATTGGCAACAGAATTAAATGGATCAATGATACAACACAAATAACTGTATTTATAAGATATAAATAATCATTAGATTTAAGTCTGCTTTGGATATGCATTAGAATCTCCTGGGGAGCTTTTAAAAAAATACCTTGACAAATTAAATAAAAATTCCTAAAAGTGAGGTTTAGGCCTAGCTCTTTTTTTCTTAATCCCTAGGTGATTCTAATATGGTTCTAAAATTCTAAGATTCTAATAATATTTTATCATTCTACTTCTCTAATCCATAATTTCATTTTGTAAATGCAGAAACCAAGTTGCAATATTGATAATAACTTACCATAGTTATTTGGTTATGGTACCAGAATTGCAACTCTACAGTAAAGTGAAATCCAGTGGCTGCAGGAATATGTTATGGAGTGATGCGTGATGTATAATAAATCAATATGATATATATGTATGTTTATATATACAAATGTACTGGGTGTGTTAGATAATATATTCTGTATATCATAATGCATAAGATCTCTTAAGTAATGACTGCATGCAAAGAGACAACCTAAAGAAACATTTCCCAAAGTATGTTCCATGGAACACAAATTTCAAAAATTAGTAGATATTAGCAAGGTGCCCCCCCACCCAATTCTACTTGTAAATGATAGTGATAATAATACTGGATGATCTAAGGAAACAATGAATTTTATATCCTTTTCTTATATATTCACAATGCCTATTAGTATGTTAAAATCTGGTAAATGTTACATAAAAATCCTTTTAAACTTTTCTAAAACTTTAATTCAGTATTTCTCAATTTATACTATGATAGAACCCTCTTTGAGACTGAGCATCTGCTAGGTTACTGAATTAGTGCTGTACTTCAGATTTTTGGGGGGAGAGTTGATGTATACTTTTTTTTCCCTCTCTGAGATGCATGTAATTGAGTTAATTTCTTTCCTTTGATCTAAATGTTATACTTAAATATCTCTTTTCACCAATTTCTTTATATGGTTTTTGAGTTATTGTAGTTATTAGGAAAATATACGTAGTTTGAAAGCATTCCACGGAAGTCATATTCATAGCAAAATTTCTTAACTCCCATGGTTTAACACAGGGCAGTTGAGCTACTAAAAACTGCATTAAGTCAAACTGAGACTCCTATTAGATTATTAAGAATAATCCTTCACATAGTTGTTGAATGAAATGAATGCAATAAGACTGATTTATAATAATTGAATTAGAAATACTTAGAAAGCTATTATCTTTATTAGCATGAAATTTATCAACTTTTATCTAATATGTTAATCCATCCTAAATATATAATGAAAAAAGAATTTGAACATACTTTAAAATATAAAGGTATTCAGTAGTAATATTGTTATGTGATATTTTTCAAGAACCCTTCAACCTTTTAAGCCATCTACAGTGGTTTATAAAAATCACAGCACAACTGGAATTACAGAAAATAAAAAGAAAGAAAAAAAAACACCATCAGGCCTGTGAGGCCGTATAAAAATCTTTATCTGGCCACTCCACTAAACATCACTACCAAGCAGTTGCTTAGCTTAGCTACTTCTGATGCGTCTGTTTACACTTGTTAGAGCACAGCCACCACCTATGGTGTTGAATTCAGCCCTTAGATACAGGCTGGCAGCTCTCCTGGACTGTCATGTACTTGCTAGAGCAGAATTCAGCCTGCAGTGATTCACACGGATGGGGGGCAGAAAAACAATCTTCAAAGAACTAAAGTGGCCATGGAGCTAAGGCTCAGAAGAGGAAATGGTGAAGGGGATTAAGTGGAATGTAAAGAGATTTTGTACAGCAGCAGTGCAGGATCACCTACTTACACTTGTTAAACAGTAAGAACACTGCAGCCCCCTGGAGTTCCTAAATAGCGTCCTTAACTAGGAAGTCTGGTATCTCAATCATTCCTTGGGCAAAGTAGTATTGGCTTAAAAGTTGTCAGTCAATAGAAAATACTCTTTAAGTATTGTCAATGACTGACACTGAGGGTGGTTTTTTTTTTCATTGCGGGAGAAAAATACCATCTTTGTCCTTAGTTTCGACTAAAATCTCATTCAATGTAAAATGCCCTAAGAAAGGAAAAAATAGAAATAAGGTGCCTACTGATGCTGTCATTATCTCTCTGTCTTTTATATGTAGTTAGGAAAGAGGCTTCAATGTGTTCCTACTTATAAAACATCTTCCAGAGTGGTTCCTACAGAAAACCACCCAACTAGGTATAATTCCACGTTAGCAGCATCATTTAGAAATGTGGTTCTTCTGAATTGGAAGTGCCATTTTTTTAAAGCAGAATAACATTTTCATTCTTTTTAAATTAAAAAAAAAATCAAAGCAGGCACTTTGTGGAGTTTATACCAAGTCTTTTGTTTTCTTATGTAATATAGTAGGAACTATATTTTATAACTTCTAGTTTAAAAGTGCTTCTTAAACACATCATCCCTTATTATTCAAACAATCCCATAACTACATCTTACTATATACTCACACATGAGGAAACTGCAGCTTTGAGAGGTTAAGTAGCTTTTCTTTTCTAAGATCCTCATCTATCAAACAGCAAACCACTGATTTAAATCTAGGTTTCTAATACCAAATTCCATGTGATTTCCACTGATCTGCGCTGTTAAATAGAAAAATGATTTAAAAATACTAAGTAATTTTACAGTGGTGCAAAGAAACGACCACATACTTTAAAGAGAAATCAAAATAATGTACACCCTGGCAAAGATTTGGGAATCAGATCTGGAATTACAACTAAGCACTTCTCTATCAGAATGAACCCATGAGAAGTTACCTAATCACTCTGAGCTTCAGTTGTTTCATGTGATATTACATACAGCATATAACAGATGCATACCCAACAAAGCTCAGTAATGTAGTTTTAGTTTCAGAAGTTTCCAAGTACTCTTTGAATAATATTAGCCTTAGAAAGATGCCATCTCCCAATCTTCCTCAAAAAAAGAGTTTGTTTCCTTTTTATGTCATAGCTGCCATCTGTTATGTTATATTATTACAATATAGTACATAATATTACAACTGTTGTATTATTTGTGTGTGATACACAGTGTGTGTGTATGTTAAGATTTAGTTTCACCTAGACATAGAAAGACAGATACTGCATGAGCTCACTGTCCATAATTGCATAATATCCTTGCAAGAAAGTATTTATAAAGTCCTGTAACCTCAAGTGGAATACTTATAACCTCAAACACTGTTAGTGAATTAGAGAAGGGAATTTATTTATATGGGGAATGTAAAATAGTCGGATTCATAGAAGCAGACTAGAATGGTGAATGGTGGTTGCCTGGTTTAGGGTGAGGAGAGGGACGTGAGGGAGAAAATGTCTTTTTTTTTCAATGTGTGATTTTTATTTCCATTACTGTCAGAGAAGTAACTGACATACAGGCAACTTGATTCAGGACACATACACAATATTGTTCTTTAAACACACCTTCACTTTCTCTTTTCAGGTTTTGTTGACTACCTTCAGTCTCTAGGTGTTTCATTTGTTAAAACTTGCTTAAATGAACCAGCAAGTCAATTCTGAGGCGCCAGACCAAGCCATCCTCCATTTAGAGAGCTTAGGCTCTTTGCAATGATCCATCATACCAGGGTGTCAAACTAGCATATGGATTTAAAACAAAAAAAATAATAATTCTATTCTGCAATTTTTTAACAGTTCTTGAAGTTACAAGTATCCCACTTGAGATTACAGGAAATTTATAAATATTTTCTTGCAAGGATATTATGCAGTTATGGACAGTTGATTTTTTCGTGAGTTAGTGTGGAAAGCCCCTGATGGACTGGTACACAGACCCCTTTTTGATTGCTATTCCTGGGGAGTAATTTATTTTTTGTGTGGAATGTGGCCTCCTTGGAAAGGAACGAAAGTGAGGCTTCCACTAAAGAGTCTGGGCAAAGAAGCAACAATATAATTTATTTACTCAAAGAGTGTTTATTGAGTTCCTAATTACTATTGTGTTACTATTATTAGCACAGTTCCTCTCACTGGGCTAAAAGTAGTTGTGATGACCATAATGGTAGCATAAACAATTGCTTCATCTTTCTCAATGAGTTCACAGATAGTGAGTATGTTAAATAAGTGATCAATTACTTTTTTAAAGGAATTATGAAAAATAATTTTGTAGAAATGGGAAAGGACTCTCCATCTATCTGTATTATCTGTCATCTATCTAAATGCAGACAAAATGGCATAAACATGCCCAGTTAACTTGACAACATAATAAAAACTTAAATTAACTTCAAAAGAACTGCTTAAAAAGGATGCAATATAGAGGACATTGGAATACATTTTTGAGTGACACATGTCCTCCTTGAGAAATCAGAGACCAGTTTTAGAGTCACAACTTAAAGGATAAGCTGAATTCCTCAAATAGTAAAGTTTAGGTGCCATTATGACATGGCACAGATTTGTCTCTGAAGATAACCATGGTATAACCAGACAGATTGATTGTTTTTCCTTTTTCTGTTTTTTTTCTTGCTCAAAATTCATTTCTTAGTTGTAGATAGAATACATACATCTTTCACAATAATTTTCATTTTTTCAATTAATTAATATACTAAATATCTTATGTCTCTAGATTCTTTTTTACTTTCTCTTGGGTATACAAACAGAACAATACACAAAGAGTCTGGGTTTAAGGTGGGAGTTTGTAAATGGAGTCTATGTTGTTTGAGGAAACCTCTAGAATACCACAATTCTACTTTAGACCACAACCTGCTAGCTTCACAATAAGCAAACAAGAAACTCAGTAATAGAAAATGACAGCACAACAAATACTGTTTTCTCCTCTCCAGATCTGTGCTTAGAATGCCAATGCAGAGTCCTCCTGCTGAGATGGAAGGAACCACATTGAACCCTGCCTGGGCCATACTGCATCTCAAATTGAATAACCATAAGGTTGCTGGTGTATTTTACCAAATCCTAAATAAACTTTGGTTTTTAACACAGATCTGTCATGGAAAACTGGAAGACGAAACAAGTACAAAAGATAGAGAACCCTCCTCTCATATTAAGGTGGGATCTAGCCCCATACTGCTTTGCAGCATGAAAGGAAGAGGAGAGTGAGAGTTGGTAGGACTGCCCCGAAGGGTTAGGGCAAGGGCCAATTATTCTCTTCTGAAGAATGGAAGCATTGAGGACAGCGAGGTCAGAGAGGGTACTACCCATATGTGTGACATTTTAATGTATGGTAACATCAAATCATGGTCACGACTACATATTTACAGTAGATGACTAACAATGTTATCGCACCTTCCTTTTAAGAAGGCATCATGTGACAAAGAGTAGAAAAGTGACAAAAGTAGAAGTGGCTGAATCCCTTTATTATTTTCTGTGAATGATAGTGTCATTTTTGTTGTTACACCTTTTTCATGAATTGAAAGAAAAAAATGCTTCTAAATTAATAACTCAAAATTGTTTCTTCATTTTATTTTAATTTGCCTTTGATTTTGAGCTGAATATTCCTTTTTATATACCTATTTCTACTTTTATTTCTCTAATTTTCATGTTTTTCTTTTTTTTTATTTATAAGAGTTCTTGAAGTAGTCATGTAACAAAAATAACTTAAAACCTGTCCTGCAAAGTTTTACCATCTGTTAGGCATGAAGTTCCTGCTTCATATGTAGGAATGCATCAAAGAATAAAAAAGATACAGTGTACTAATGCAGTTTACATTTTTGTAGGAAAAGACAAATAACAGACCACAGACATAATAAATAAGTAACTTTTATTTTGTCTTACAAGGTAATACATACTGTGCAAAAGTAATATAAGAACAGATTTATGGGAATAAGGATTTCTGAATTGGAGTATACATTAAATAAATTTGTGAGTGTCAGCTTCATAAAGAAGGTGATATGTGCGCAAAGATTTAAGAACATAAGGCAGTGAACCAATTTGAAATCTGAAAGAAGAGTCCTTCAAGCAGTAAGTTTAACTAAAGCAAATACCCTAAGGAGTGTGCTTGCCATATTCAAGGACAGCAGAAGGCCAATGTGCTGACAAAAATAAGGAAGAGAAAAAGCAAGAATGAATTGATGTCGGGATGGTGGGTTAAACAGTAAGGCGAGTCTGGGAGGTAATTATAGAATTTTGCCTTTTGATCAGAATAAAATGAGACCCTTGAATTCGGAGCAAAGGAGTTACATAATCTGATTTATCATCTACCTCTGTACATTTTTATTTAAATATCTAAGATTTTATCCATGTTTATAATGCAGAAGAAAAACAGAAAACAAATCTTGGAATAAAAAATAAATTTTAGTTTCTTTTTACTGAAGTTAAAAAAATAACTTTGAAATAATAATTATAATTAATAAGGAAGCCAAAATGTCATCTTATCTTTAAGGCATATACTAGGTAATAATGACATTGCTTATCTCTATACCACTTTCAGTCAAGTTTTCCATTTTGAAAATGATGTTTGTCCCTCTTTTGTCTGATGAGAGAGATGACTCTGATGCTCCTCTTTGAAATTTTGATCACCAGCCTGACATTCATGACCTCCAAAACAACACAAGTAGAGATCCAGGAATTTCTGCTCCAAACATGGAATACATGTAGTCACAGAAAGGAGGTATCAAGGAAATCATACAGTGAAGCCCCCTGCAGTGAGTATTTATTGATTACTGCAGCTTTACAAAATTTAGGAAACCTTCAAAGCATCCAAGAAGCACCACCAATTATTGGTGCTTAGAATTAGCACCAAGATGTAAGCTGATGAGCCTTGACTGCCTCCCCTATTCATCTCTTACTCCCTCTTCTTTCCTCATCGAATTCCTGTGACATTTTTAACATTTCAAACAAAAAATTGAACATTTTAATATTTTGGAAAGCTCTGTAAGCAGAGAAGAATTCCCAGTGTTTGCTAGCATTCAAGTCTTCAGCATAAAAGCATCACTCTGGCTGCTGTTAAACGAAAAGCTGGAGGACTGTAAGCAACGGTGTTACTTCGGAGGACATGGCAGTCACCCAGGCATGAAGACAACCAGGGAACAAAGGAGTGGCAAAGATGAAGAAAATAGGTGCCACTATTAAGATGAGAAATATTTGGAGAATACTGGATTTGGGTGGACTTTAAAAGTGTGATGGTATTACAAGTTATATATTCCAAAGGAAATATTGAATAAATAGCTGGATATCCATGCCTGGAATTCAGTAAAGACGTAACGGTTGGACTTGCACTTGAACCTATGAACACGGTTTCTCTAGAATAAAAAAACCCGGAAGTTAGTACAGAAACAGAAGATAATTAATATATATTCCAAGCACTTGGAGATGGAGTAGTCAATGAGGCTAGTTTTTTATGTTTTAAAATATAATTTTTTTTTTCCTGTTACGAGGGCCTGGGAGAAAATACCAGGTGGTGTATATGTGGGAGTCTGGTAGATAACATTTCATGAGGTTTGGGGCATGAATGGGAGGGAGGACCCCAGCACCCAGAAGGAATTAGGACACATAGGGATGTGTGTTGGCCCTTCGATGCACACAGCCAACGTCCGTGGGATGTGTAGATTCTCAGAGCTGCTGGGGCTGAAGGCGTGCTCCCCACACAGCATTCATATGGGATTCCAGGCTTTGGCCTCTGCTGGATGGATTCTACAACTGCTGCTGAGGACTGAGCTTTAAGTAGCCGGCTGGCATTTGCCTATGAGTTTGTCTCACCTTTGCTAAGTATGAAGGTGGACAGTACCTGGAGCCTGTACCTTGCTGATATGATCCCAGAAAAAGGGATGATCCTGAGAGAGGAGGTGTGATGAGCCAGTGACACAGCTCTACCTTATCAGACACCATGCCTGGCTCTGGCCTATGTAGATGCAGTGCATTGGGAGAGTGCATCTCTCAGCCCCATGCTAATTCCCAGCTCTCCACCCTCTTTCAGTCTCCTCAGAGGGTCCCTGACCATGGATCTGAGGCTGCACCAGGGTATTACTCTGCATCCCTGACTGCCATGTTCATACCTGTTACTTGAGCTCAGAAGCCCTGCTCTACTTCCCCAAGCCCAGGCCCAGCACTGCCCAAAGGTGTAACATCCAGAAGAAGTGAGCTTTCCTGGAGAGTTCAGCTACATTGAGGTATAGGATGTCAGATGTCAACTAGACTTATTGTGGTGATTATTTCATAATATATACAATTATTGAATCATTATTGTATACACCTGAAACTAATACAATGTTATATGTCAATTATATCTCAACAAATAAATAAAACATATCTCTTTAGTGTATGTTTAGAAATTTAAGTACCATCTAAATATTATGAATTTTTGTATTTATACCTTTCTATAAGCAAGTCGACAACTATAGCAGCTTTTTTTAAGTATCACAATCATTTCAGGGTCTATAGAAGACAACATCCTTACCAAGTATCGAGTGTACTTTTGAAATTCTGTTGGAAAGGAAAGTGTTTAGGTGGCGATTTATCTATCGTTGAGAATCTGTTATAAAAAGTTCCTGTTATAAGCAACTGTCAGATAAAGATATATGAAAGAGAGACCAGTCCTCAAGGGTTTCAATTCGGTATGGAAAATAGTTTCTAAAGAAAAAATTATAAACTCAAGTTGTCCCAACTCAGAGTAAACATGTTTGTAGATCAGTTGGTTGGCACTTAAATTTCAATTTCTCATAGAAATTTAGTCACTAAGCACTCTGCATACTTCTGATGTTAGTGCCATGTCTAGCAATGTTGCTGAAAAGAAAGTTCATATGCTGGCAAAGAGGAAAAAGCAATGGTTGAGTGATGACTATGTCTTCAACTGGATCCCTTTCCTGACCCTTTTATCTGACTGCCAGGAAGAATAGCTCTTTCCATGGCTTTAGCTCATTGTGTTCTAAGGGAAATGACATAATTGCAGGTATAAATGCAATAAAATGGATATGGACTTCAGAGAAGTCTAAATCTGACATCAAATCCCAACTTTTCTTTGAAGAGGGGAGGTGACCTTGAGAATGTTACTCAACTTTTCTGACAGGCAGTTTCCAGTTCTGTTACAAGTAAATAAACAGTATTTCCTGGATGGAATTGAAATGATAAGTGTGTTATAAATCATATGTGCATTACTCAGAAGAATGCATAGTACATTTTCACAGTCAATACATATTAGGTAATTGCTTTTCTATAAGCACATTATCCTTTTGACTTTTACAAAATATGTTCGCAGTTGAAAGGATATGATAGCGGCAGGAAATACATGATTTACTTTCTGCCTTGTTTTACTTTTCTTATTACATACTTTAAAGAATAAAAATGTTTCATATACATTAATCAAATATTTTTGAGGGCCTCATAAGTCTATGCCAGTCAGTGTAGGCACTGGGAACATGATACAAGACCAAATACCTGCTTTGGTGGTGTTAATTTGAAGATTCAAGTTCCAGTATTTGGTCATTGAGAATCTCAGGGACTGAAGAGAGATGATATACCTCAGGGAGCAAGAAGATTTAGGAAACAATGGAAATTTAGTCTTGGCGTTCTAAGACATCTTGCTAAGAAGCTAAGAAGCAAGATGTGGCCAGGTGGGAGGTCAGTAAGGTGAGGGAATAGAAAATGACTAAGCGGGCCTAACGTTGAAGAGGTGAAGGAGGAGACCTCAGGGGATTGATCATTCCCTCTTCTCTTTTACTTTCCAACTTAACACCACCCATTATTAGCCTTTGGAGACGAGTCCTCAGAAGAGCTAAGGAGATGGGTGGAGTGGAAGTGAGAGTGTCAGCAATTTTCTAAGAACAAGGGGAAAGGACAGGATGCTGGTTGTCCCAAGTACCAATAGCAGAGACAAAAGGGTAGGTCATTACTCATAACTGATTGATCTATATTAAACTTTTTTGTTACAGGTTGTGTGATGGTCTAGTGAGGTATCGTGAGATTCCAATAAAGGCACTTCAGTACAAGATGGGCCTACCAGACAAAGTACAGGACCTTAAAACCTTTTCTTGAAAAAGTGACTTTAGTGTTTTCCTATTTTATTTATTTATGTTTGGCATATAATTTTCTCAAGGGGAAAAGAAAAAAAAGGAGGAAGGAAGGATAGAAAGTAGTTGGATAGAAAAAGAAGGAACAAAGGAAAAAAGAAAGCCCTCTATTCGACATAATAGCACATGTTCCAAACAAGTTGATAGCTAGAAGCAGTAAGGTCTCCACGTTTAGGAGGGTAGAGCTCATTATTCAGTGGAGTGGATGGTAGTGATGAGAACGTTTTATGGAGAAGGTGGAACTTGAGTTCAACTTTGAAATCTGTTTACTATTCAGATAAATGGTGAGAATGAAGAGTTATTTAAAGGTTGAGGGAGTGAATTCAAACAGGTGGAGATAAGAATAATCCTCAAATATGTCATTCTTAAAATTTTGAATGCTCTTCTGATGGTATCCCTCTGCTTCATCATGCCCATAAACCAAGGAGATTTTTGTAAAGTTCATTATTGGCCACCAATCTTTTCCCTCTCCAATAAATGTGTGAACTTTTTATGCCACTGCTGAAACCCACACTGACAAATTGAAAACAATTCTGTTTTCATCGACATTGAATTAGAGATATAAAATATTGTATGGGAATTACAATTTGATAAATGGGAACATTTTGAGTCCCATATTGAGTCCAGATGGTTACAGTGTCTTTAATACATGTATCCATTTGGCATTAGTACATTTGTATATCACAGTCCCTTTCTCATTTATGTTTAATGATGGATATATTCCAAATAACACAAGATGTTCCTCAACATGTTGAACTTCTGGTGAGTAAGCAAGCAGACAGTGAGCTCTTTTTCCTAGTATACCTTATTCTCTCAGCATAACTGTTCATAGATGTTCTGAACTTCAGACTGAATAACTGATCATTTCCAACCCCTGATGAAGAACAGAACAAAATGAACAATTACTTCCCTTCCAAAGAGGGTAATGTATTTACTCTGAACTCTAAAGTTTGCAGTGCATCTAATATTCCAGAGTATTTTCTCCAGGCTGCAGTTAAATGATGACCTTTGAACAACCATCAGTGAGATCTAGGTTCTATGAGCACTGGCTGTTTTCAGAGGTGTCTATAGTTAATTAGGGAAGTAAGCAAATGTTGCCTTCAACATAATTCAGATTTACTTATTACTTTATCAATTACCTCTACTATAAAGGCATCACCCACCTATCTGGTTTTCTTATATTAAATTTTCTTCTCTTTAAAGCCAGCAACAGGGTTTCCAATTTAGTTTTCTTGAATGCTTTTCAGCTTTTCCAACCAGCTTCTAAAATTTGATGGTTTTCCATTTCCCATAAAATATACAATCAAATTATTTGGCCTGGCATAAATGGTTACCTGTGTTCTTTAACTATTCTAGCTTTCCAACATTATCTTCTTTTTCTCTTTCTTTCATTAATGCACTTGGCATTCCATCCGAATTAAACTATTTTCCTCCCTCACACATATATGTATATTATATATATGCCATAGTATATCAGATATAATATAATATTTAAATGTTATATATTAATATATAATATGTATATTATACATGTTATATGTTATATATAGTTATAGTATATTATATATTATATATATATGTTATATATAGTTATAGAAAAGTATCACACTTCAACAGACCTGAAGACATATCCTACTATGGATGGCTACATCTTGGGATGCCTGAGACTGGCAGCCCAACTCAACTATGAATTTCTTCATCAATATGATATGAATTCCACTCACTAGCTACCAAGTTAATATGAGGAACATAAATCAACCTCAAAGGTGAGATATATTCATATCCTGATATAGTTTACCTAGACTTTACACTTGGCTCTATCAGACCAACCTACCCACATAAAGTCAGACTGAATGACTATGTACCTCTCAGAATGGTAGAGAATAAACTGAACAGTATAAAGTCCTTCCACTTGAGAATACCAACCAAAGGTGTCTCCAGAGCCAAACTGTTTGATTTCCAGCTTCATTACTTCTAGTTAAATAGAAAAGAGAATTTTCCAAGGGAATATTTATTCTCCAAATTTTCTGGATTAACAGAATACTGATCAATGTGCATTTCTAAAAGACTACATTTCTCTGTCTTCTTTGTAAACCGTGAGATTAAATTTGCCAAAGACAAAAAGCAGAAGTATTGTGTATCACTTTGTAGGGTTCTTAAGAGGCCATGGGTGTTTCTTCTCTTATTCCAATTACACATGTATTAGACCTTTTAAAATAGCTCACTAGTTCTTAGACATTCTGTTCTTCTTTTATTATTATTATTTTTTCTTTTGGATTTCAGTTTGGGAAGTTTCTATCGACCTGTCTTCCAGCTCACTGATTGTATTCTTTGTGTCCAGTCAACTGACGAACTCATTAAAAGCGTTCTTCATTTCCGTTACTGTGATTTTGATTTCGAGAGTTTCCCCTGGACTTTTTATCAGCATTTTGTTTCCTTCTCTCTGTTTACATTACCCAAATGCTCTTACACGATGTGTATATTAATCATAGCTTTTTTTAAATTTCTTGCCTGGTAATTCTCAAATCTCTGTCATATCTCTGTCTACTGATGTGTTTGTCTCTTCATATGGCACTTTTTTTGCCTTTCAGCATTCTTTGTAATTTTTTGAGTTTATATTTAACAAAATATGGCATGTTTTATGACTGAGGTCAATATATGTGTGTAGTAGTATTAAAGGATGACTAAGAGTTCCAATGGTACAGAATTTAGCCATTTTGAGGAGAACATTGTTTCAATTTTGTGTTCTCAGCTCTATTCCCAAGTCTTGATCCTAAAACATGAACACCATGTATGGAGCTTGTAAAAAATACATGTTGTTGGGCCCTTTCCCATAAGGCAGTATTTCTTTGCATAGAGGCCAGGAATATGTATATTAACATGACACTAGTGATTCCTACATACATGTAAGTTAAGGAATAATGCATATATTATTTAGCACAGTGTCTTGAACATGTAAACTTAATAGACATTTATCAAAATAACAGTTAAGTGAATTTGAAGAATTTTAATTTGTAGTTACAGAAAAAAATAAGTACTTTATTTAGATACAAATTGATGAAAAGTACTGCTTGGTCTCAGAAATGATGAAGAAGAGCATTAGACATCACAGTGGAGATGGTCACAAAGAAAATGATGGTTTGTGTCAGCTTTTGTAGTGGATATCAATTGTCTGGGGCCACATATTCCATTCAAGTATTACCACCTTTTAATCTACATGATTGTAAGAGCAGCACGTTATTTGGTATGTATACTGGTGTTCAAAAATGTGTCTTTGGTAGTGAAAGAAGAAGATAGCTGTAATGCAATAAACACTAGTGGTCATATTTCCACTCATTTGGATGGGAGAAGCAGAGGAAGCTGGTGGGCAAAGGAGAATAACAACAACAAAAAATATACAAGAGAAAGAGAGAAAAAAGAAAAAGAAAATGAAATTTAGTGATATCTGAGTCCCCAGATTCAATTGGTTCAAAAAGCTCAGATATTTTTCTGACTTTGAAGTCCTTGTAACATCTTTGTGTTTATATAATACATTGTCCTTTTTGCAGAAACTATTTCCTGGTATATCTATGTTGTTCATTACTAAGACAATAATAATATGTTATATAATAACATATAATAACAATAAAAACTCCTGTAATGGTGTTCTATAGAGAGAAAAAAGAAAGTCATATATCTTATGTATTATAGTATATCAAATATAATATATTTAAATGTTATATAGTAATATATAATATGTGTTATATATATATTATATATAGTTATAGAAAAGTATACACAGGTATGCAAACAAAAAGGTTTCCCTTCATTTTACATATTATCCATGGAAGTCTAAATATTTACTGGACTTTTTCACATACCAGGTGCTACAGTTCTATTTCATTATGAATAATAATGGGAATTATTTATTTTTTTGTTGTTATTTTTGCAGAAAGTCTGTTTATATAGTGGGACACAGAGAACTGTAGAAATAAATACTAAGAGTTTTCATAGATACCATTGGAATCTACTGAAATCTGAAAAAGAAATTGCTATTAATATCAGGATAACTTTTAATAAAACCACAGCTTGCTTTTCCTAAGGATATTATTCATATAAAAGAATAACACTAAATTTTCTGCTGCTAAATTTCAACCATTTTTGTGGTCATTTAAAAAATACTCATTCCACACCCCTGTTCTCAAAAAGCATATAGTCTCTCTCAGTCAGGGTCCAGAAGATATTTAGTCTCTAACACACTAAGGCAGTGGTCTTTAAATTTCAGC
Organism: Smutsia gigantea; assembly: GCA_032199065.1. NCBI lineage: Eukaryota > Metazoa > Chordata > Mammalia > Pholidota > Manidae > Smutsia > Smutsia gigantea. The sequence continues at coordinate 151,172 of JAVSCE010006718.1, forward strand.
ATATATCAGATTCACCTGTAGAGTATCAAAACACAGGTTGCTTGGTTGTGGCCCCTCAGAATATCCCACTCAGTAGGTCTGAGGTGAGAACTGATAATGAGCATTTCTAGCAAGTTCTTTCATGATGCTGAGT
>JAVSCE010006719.1:0-73401 GCA_032199065.1 Smutsia gigantea
TTGAAAATAACCACAGGAAGAAATGGGATATACTCTTACAGAATCCAAACTCTAAAGTACTTTTGCAGATTCTTCAAAGTGAAGACAAAAGAAGAAATTCTGACCTTCCACTTGAAATAATGGATAGGATGATATAAACATGGCTAGACTCGCTGGTGACACCTTCGTCATTCTCCAAAGCATTATGAGAGGCAGAGCAGTTAGGGTGACTGGTTCCGACCACTTAGGAGGTGACCATCTGGAACTGGAACTGCCTCATCTTGCCATAGTTGTGTAAATGCAGCCAAGGACGTCATTACCTCAGTAGCACTAGGACAAAACTGAAATGTTAAAGTTTATAAACATAGCGATGATATTAAAGATTGCAAAAAGAGAAAAGAAGTTTGTAAGCCCCTATGGTCAATAAATCAAGACCTGGCAAATTCATGATATTTTGACATTCACATGGTAACTGAAAATATTTTCCTCTTTTTCGTCTACCTTCGCTATCTGTGACTTCCCTCTGATTGTAATTTTCATCTCTTTTTCATGGTGAGTGATTTCAGGAGCCATCATATTACATTGAAATAAGAGGACAGGAGACTATAAACTCTTCCACTTCAGTCATTTGGTACCCATGGCAGGTCACTTAAAATCTTCAGGTCTGTTTCCTCATTTCTAAGATGGGAATAATATTTGCTCTGGGAGAATCAGGTGGCATAATACATGTGAAAGTGTTTGAAAATTCTAGCCTGTTGTCATAATCTGCAGATGATATAACTGCCTATATATATGTTAGCACAACAGAGCCTACAGATAAATTATTAGAGTAACAGGAGGGTTCAGCAAGGTGGCTGCAAAAACTTCAATATATAAAAGCAAACTGCATTTTGATAAGCTTGTAGACTGCAGTTATAAACTATAATTTTCAAAACTGTGCCATTTATAATTGCAAAATAAGAAAAAACTATCAAAATATGCAAGACCTTTATGTAGAAAACTATGCATTTTTAATCACTGAAAGCTTCTAAAGGAGTCTAAAGTAAAAGGAAATACCATGTTTATGAATATAAAGATAAAATATCACTAAAGATATCAATTTTCCCCAATTTTTTATAGGTTTCATATAATTCCAATCAGAATCCCAACTGACAATATTTTTATGTAAGTTGATAGGAAAGGGCTCAAGAATGGCTAAGATTTTCTTTAAGAGAAAAAAAAACAGCAGAGAAACCTGCTTTACCAAATGTCATTAAAAGAATGTGGCAAGGGTGACAGAATAGACCAAACTTTGAAATAGAACAGAATTTAGCTACAGACTCACAATTTTATAGAATTTTGATGTATGACAGACCTGGCATCACGGAATAAAGAACTTCAATTACCCAATTTGACAGTGGCAAGGGATGGGGGTGGGGCAAGCCCACTGATGTCTCCTACAACCCAGTGGAAGATGGCCTTTCTTTGCATATCACCCCATGAGAGCACTCCCTGATAATGGGAACATAAAAGCTTCATTACAAAAGATAATCCTGGTCATTTTCTAATATGTTCAACATAATTCAGGAAAAAAGAATGATTATGAATGTTCACTAACTAGTGAATCTATTCTATCCAAAAACAGAAACTTGTCTTGCCTTGAAAAAAATGAAATAATAATGAGAATTCAATAGACAATATTTTTCCATGTTCACAGATTTCCCCTAATGTTATATTTTTCTTGTTGTTATGATTAGGGCTAGTATGACTTAGAGGAATACAATGCTTAGCTCTGAGACTCAGTCAAACATATAGAATGAAATAGAAATTCAGTACTCTCTGTTTAATACCACTATCAACAGAGAGAAGCACAGCATGGGGTAGTCAGTTAGAGAACCCTGTCCATATGCCGGGCATCCACCTGCGAGATCCTCAAGAACTGTGAAGGGTCTGAGATATTACCCTCCCTGCAAGCTAACAAGTCTTTCTGCTGCAGTTTAATAGGGGCTGACAGAAGACATGAGACATGTGAGTCAGAGACAAAAGACAGTTTACTACTTGCAGCAATACTGGTAGCCACAGTATCAGTGTTTATTCCAATCCTCTGAGGCCCAGTTCCCACAAGGTGACCTAAAGAGAGTCAGCTGACATCTGTACACATATGAATTGCATGACAGGCGAGGAACACTGAACTTAGGGAACCTACATTTTTCTAATGGGCAGTAAGCCTGCCTGAACTTTGTCCCAGAGGGAGACATTATCTTTATTATACTAGACAGCAAGCAAACCTGTCCTTCCCTCTAGTGGGACTCATCAGGTCCTCTATCTCTCAAGAATGTTCATTATACAATTTTTTAAAAAATATATTCCAAAACAAAGGTGTTCGCTGCTGCTCATAAGATGTATGAAATGTGAGAGATACACAGACATTAGTCTTTCAAAAGAGGTCACCTGCACACAGCTCCTCACAGTCAGATGGCTTCCTGGGTCTGCCTGAGGACAGCCTCCGGCCATGGGAGTGTGCTGGATCGCGTGCACAGGGCAGCTTGGAAGCCCAGGGAGGTTGAGGGCCCAAAAGAGATTCCAAATGATGGCACACATACCCTTGTTTCATCACCCACCTCTGAGACATTTCCAAGGTGAGCTCCATACCGTCTCTCGGCAGGAACGACCCCAGGTTCCCACAGCAGTAATCAGCTCAGTCACGCGTTATTCATTGGCTTTCCTCCTTTCCTGGTATCACCTCCCAAATAAACTCCCTGCACTCAACTCCTGGCCTCAGAGTCCAGTTTGAGAAAACCCATACCAAAGCAGATAGAGCCAAGAAATAAAGGCGTGCTGAATTTTTACTATCTCTAACTGCCATCTTTACTTTGTGATGTGTAGGCATGGCCTCAAAAATGGAAGTAAGTCATACTGTAAACATCTCAGTATGAAAACAAATTATTATCTTCAAATAGGATGGTTCCTGATTCACAGAGTTATGTAATGACTCAAATCTTGATTCTCCTGATGTCCTAGTTGTAGTAATATAAGATAATCCTAAACTTCATGGAGTCTAACCTTCTGCAAGAGATTTACCAAAGACTTTGGCAGGGCTACAGGCCAGGGAATGACCTCATCCTTCAGAAATATGCCTCTGTCTCTTGCCACTCCAGTATTTTTAAATGGGGCAGGGAAGGGATAAAGATTTGGCTTCTCTTATATAAGCCAGTGTATCTAAAACCCAATGTGTGTAAACATGCAAACTGTTTGTGGGTTCCTAGAGCTGGGCAATACTGCCTGACTCATCGCATCTGCCCTAGGGCTCCTCCATGCTCCTTCACATAGCACACTATGGCGAAGAGACTATGTTTTAGAGTTGTACCAGCTAAACTGTACCTTTTGGCAAGCTACTACATCTCATATTTGCTTCCTTCATTTATTAAATGGTGATGATAACCTCTGCATCTCATGGTTTTGTTGTGAGGGTTATATGCAATGACATATATAAAGCTTACACCACAGGGGCCCATTTCTTTCGTTCAGCCAGTATTTATTGACTGTTGTTTATATGCTACGCATTGTTCTAAGGGGCTGGGATATATCAGCAAACAAAATAAACTAAGCTTCCTGTCCCTAATCACACCCAATAGGGAGGGTCTCTGAGGACAAGAGCAGTTTCGGAAGCCACATCCACCTCAGGCTGGCCTGCCCTCAACAAACAGTAGGTCCAACTCCCTTGAGTATTTGAAAATCCAAACTTTCTTTTCCTGGAGCCTTTCATACTGAGAGTTGCCTGAATAAAGCCAGACTGCCTAAGATCAGCTTAATTTAAATTCACTTTCCTAGAGTAGAATATATGTAGTTTTCATTATTAAGTGTCTTTTTAAGCCTTTTTTTGAAAGCCTTACATACTTCTATTATTTTCAAGTAGGCGTCATTTTTATTTTTTGAGACATAATTGACATATGACATTATATTAGTTTCAATTGTACAACATAGAATTTCCGCATCTGTGTATACTGTGAAATGATCACAAGAAGTACAGTTAACGTCCTTTACCACATACTTATAATTTCTTTCTTGTGATGAGAACTTTTAAGATCTACTCTTTCAGCAACTTTCAAATATGCAATCCAGTATGATTAACTATATTCACCGTGCTGTACCTTATGTTCTTAAATATCATGCACAGGCCAGGCAATCAATAAACTATTCAAATTTGTTCTCCTAATATTGACTATAGATATTACCTGCCATGTTAGAGATAGAAAACAGAGATACAGATATGTGAAGCCATTTGCCCCAAGTTCACCCATTTTTTAAGGAGAGAAAAGCATTTGAACATGTGTTTTCAGATTTGCAGATCAGTGTTCACTGTATATTCCATGACTAGAGGTAATAAATTGTGGTATGACTTCGAGATTAAATCCTCCTGCTCTTAAATAACTCACTTTATTTTAAATACTTGCTTAAATATCTGTTTCAGCCAGCAGGTCCACTTCTAGGTATCTCCATGATAAATGCAAATGTATTGCCCTCGTAGAGACTGGTACAGGAGGGTTGGTATAAAAAAAGACTGGTCCATAGCAGCTTATTCATAACAGCCAAAACACACAAACAATCCAAAATGTCCATCAACTTGCATATAGACAAACAAAATGTGGCCTATGCACGCGGTGGGATTCTATTCCACACTAAAAAGGAATGAAGTACTGACACATGCTACACATGAGCATAAAACTTATGGGAAGGGGAAGAAGCAGCCAGACGTGTGGCTGGTTGGATGTGTTTTATGATTCCATGTACATAAAGTGTCCTGAATAGGCCAATCTTAGAGACAAAGTAGATTAGTAGTTGCCTGGGGCTGGGGCCGGGAAAGGCAAGTGACTGCTAATGGGCACCAAGGATGTTAATGGAGTGATGGAAAAGTTCTCAAATTGAACAGTTCTCCAATTTACTAAAACTCACTGAATTGTACACTTAAAATAAGTGAATTTTCTGGTATATAAATTATACCTCAATAAAGCTGTTTTAAAAAGAGTGAGAAAAAGCAAGACAGAGAAAGAGAGGTCTGCGTTGCCTCTAAGACTATTAACTATTCGAATGCAGGAGGTGTCTGTATTTTTCACTTCTATACCCTGAGTGCCTAGCGTGCTAGGCACAGAGTAGAAGCTCGAAGCTTTGCCAAGTGACTAAATGAATGAGGTGGTGGGGTAGACGGATTGCCTCACTGCATATTCTTCCCCAGATCTCTCCAAGGTATAGATTTCTTCTTAACCATCACACCAGGCTTTTGAAACACTTCTCAGGGTGATAAAACAAATACATTTTCTTGTGTACAGGACAGCTCAGCAGAACATTATCAAGGAAACCACATTCCTATCTTGGAGGCTCAGGCTGAAGCTGAAAGATGCGACTGGAGCTTAGACTTCCTGCAGGCAGCGAAGCTTCCCAGCTGCAGTTTCTGGTGGCCGAGAACCAGGGGTCCCTGTCAAGGAGAAACAGAGCAGGACTGGCCAGATAGGATGCCCTGCAGACTGCCCATAACCCAGGGCTAAGAGGGAGGGGAGAGGAGGGACAACAGCATCTCTGGTAGTCAAAATATTTTCTTTTACCCAGTTGCCAACTTGCAGGGAAGGAAATTAAAGCAAAGCTGCTTTCCTAATTTCGGGCAAGGATATTTTCCATATTTTTGTAGAAATCTTTTATTTACGAGACACGAAAGGAACCAAGGGTATAGAGAGAGCAACAGTGTTTACTGGCCTCTTAGCACACAGTGGGCTGCACATTTCCTTCTTGTGCTTTTTTAAATGGTTTAAAAAAAGAAAGTGCAACTTGTAAAATCCGACATCTGATTCTCTCTGAGATTTAAGGCCAAGAGATGTGACCTGAGCTGAGTCACATCTGAGTCAAAGGGAACTGCCCCATCTCTCCTCCACCCACAGCAGTGCCCTATCCATAAAAAAAAAAAACCAAACTGTGTTTGTCCCAGATAAACATCAAACCTTGAGATGATGTGGGAAAATGACCTTTTGCTTTATTTGTACGATTCCTTCTTCCCAACCTGTTGAACACACTTTCTGCATTTATTTCAGCTCTGGTCATGGACCCACACAGTAGGAATATGGCAGTAATCTTGCCCTTCTAACAACTCCATCAAGAAAGAAAAATATCACCACCATGCTGTGTGAAAATTCATTCCAAATTGGTTCACTGAATCTTTAGAAGATTTAGGATGATAGTCTGATCTTCCAAATCTTAGAAAGAAGTAATTGCTTCCCCTAGATCAATCATAAAGGATGTACCTGGATGGGATTCAAATGTACAGTTTTGTGTGGCAAGAACTTACAGTGTATTTTCTTTCAACTCTCTAGCTAGAATCCTGTGGGGACACAACAGAAGATAGAAACACACATCACTAGCAAGAGCTGAACCTATGCCAGGGCTTTGCTGGCCTCTCAGAGGTATTGCTGCTAACTGCATGGTTGATTGAAATGTTTTTTTGAATGTAGGCCCTTAAAAGTACGTAAGAATATTCTTTCATCTCTCCCCTCCTGTGTGCCCCAGCCTGACATCTAGACAGCCAACTTTCTACTGTGTGATGGCAGCATTTTATGTGTCTTCCTTCAGGGGCATAGGTAGATTTCTCCCTTCCTGCATTCAGTTCAGGACTGTAGCACCCATAAGACACCTGAGCCACGTGGAAGGGGGTGCCAGGGGAGTGGAGGGTTAGCAAGAAGTCACATAGTATGAAGCCTGGAATTCAGCTACCTGTGCTCTGGGAACGACGTGGCCGAGGCCTGTCTCACTGCCTTTCTCCCCTCTTTGTTTCTCTCATTCCTGAAGAGAACTCCCTGAAGTACACCAAAGGCCATCAGAAATGCCACTCCTCCTGCCAGGAGTGTCCCCCCTGCTTTAGCTGGGTAGAGCCCCTTCACCTTCTTTTACCAACTCAACTGCATGTGAACTCAGGCAGGACTTCTTTTCAGGAATGAGAGAGGCAAAGAGGGGAGAGAGGCAGTGAGAAAGCACAATCATTTCAATATCGACTCCACGCTACTTTCCATTCAATGTGTATGTCCCTCCAGGAGTGTACATAACATCGAAAATGTCACTGCTCCAAAATCAGAACTGCCTTCGCTCTGCGGGAGTCTGTCTCTGCATGCCTCCCACAGAGGGGGCCGCTCCCCAAGCTGAACTAGATTTAGTGTTCAATGCCACCCATTTCTAAAAACAACATGGTCTCCCATTAGAAACCCACTAATTCAGACAGTGCTCAACCGAAGACTCTGACACGAGCTCTGCTGTTGGAGAATAAACTAGCAGAGTGGTTAGAAGTAGACAAGATAGAAAATTCCATCTGGGTCTGGCAGAGTAGGACTAATTGTAAGTAGACCAGGCATCTGACCTAAGGCTAGGACCTGAATGCCTCAAACTGTTGACCAGCCTATTTGAGAAAGAATATGCCCAGCAACCATGTGGGCAGAGTGGGCACTCAGAGGGTTCAGTTGTAAGAGGTCATTACTAATTTATGTGGAAGGGATTGCTGGTTGTTCACTCTCCCCAGCTTCCTTGGTTAGAGAGCCCCACGATTGTTGGTGAAGGACAATGTGTTCGGCCAAAGCATTTTCATTTCCTGCCTCTCTTATCCTTGGACATTGCAAAGTCACTAGGTGCTGGCCAGTGAAATGTTAGCAACAGTGTCAGTGGATTTCTGGGAAGGCTCCTAGCTAGGCCCTTCATTCATTCATCTATCCTTCACTTGTTTATCATGCACTCATTCAGCAAGCATCTGTTGACCACTTACTGCGATCTGGTCACTGGGCATGGAGCTGGGAAAGAAGACTGAGACATGGCTCTTACCCCATAATCTAGTGGGAAAGGCAAATAAAAGTAAACAGGCAATCATGGTTCCATATGATAAGGGTCACCTACCATGGGGGTGAGTACAAGGTGTTGTACAAAAAGGAAGGGCATGGACTCAGGCAGGAGTCAGAGAAGAGTCAGTTGAGTTGGTAAGACAAGGTGAAGGAGCGCTTACCAGCTGAAGCAGGGGATCCTCCCAGCAGGAGGAGTGGTATATTTGATGGCCTTTGCTGTACTTCAGGAAGTTCACTGTTTTCACAGGGTCCTTAATTCTTCTGGCACCATGATCACTAGATTAGCATAGGAATTAGAAGTGCTGCAACTGAGAGATTCCCTGAAGGAATGTTTTTGGAACAAATGGTAAAGTTCAATGAATGAATAATACAAGAGGATGGGGAACCTACCCTTTTAAATCATCCATCCATGTTACTTTACATACATCTAGCATATTGCCTCTAATTGCTGCATCATGTTTCATAGTGTATATCTAACCACGTTTAACTTCTCCATTCTCCCAGTAATGAACACTTGATTGCCTGCAACTCCCCACTACCACTAAATGCTGTGATGAACATCTCCTGTGTTGCCATTGATGAACCTGTGTAAGAATTTCTCTGGGATAAGTATATATACTCAGGAGCAGAAGTATTCATAGGGTAGGGCATTCTAGTATGAACAGATTGGCTTCCAGAATGGCTGCACCCGTCTGCTCCCTGACAGCACACAAAGAGCCCCAGAGCCCCATGTCCTTGCCAGCACTGGGCATTTTTCAGCTTTCTAACTTTTACCAATTTGTTGAGTTTAAAGTGATGTCTCGTTGTTTTACTCTGCATTTCTCTAATGAAAAGTGAGCTTGAGGATCTCTTCTTATACCTAATAATAATAATAATCTCTCTGTGTCTCTCTTTTTGGTCTCCTCCTCTGGGAACTGACCATTTATACCCTTGCCTGATTTTTCTGTTGGGCTTCCCAATCCTAGGGTTTCCTCTAAAACTTGTGTTGTGGCAAAGTCCTCTTGCAGACTGTTAGCTACCTGGGAGTCAGTATAGGGAAGTGGGGCAATACGGACATAGACTTTGTAGCCAGACTGCCTTGGTTCAAGTCCCCCCTGCACTCCTGACAGCTGAGTGGCCTTGGACAAGTTACTTACCCGCTCCGTGCCTCAGTTTTCCTATGTGTAACCTCCCTCATAGGGTTACTGTGAAGATGAAATGAGTCAGTAGATATAAGATGTTTAAAACAGAGCCCAGCATGTAGGGAGTGTATACAAATGTCAGCTATTATTATTAGACTACTGTCTGCCTCCTACTTAGCCATGCTCTGTACCTCTATGAGAAGAGATACTTGCACCCCAGCAGGCAGTACAAAGAGGCAGAGAGGAAAGAGCTCGCAGCCTAGGATCAGCGCTCACCACTCCTACTCACACGTGTAACTCTTGCCAAGGTCTTGGGCCCTGGAGAGCCCTCTCTTCTCCTATCTGACGAGGCCCTTTAAAGAGCCTTCCCAGAGTCCTGCCACTTCCCACCCTACCGGTGATGTGGCCCCTTAGTGCCACCACAGCAGCAGTCACCTTAGTCTGTGAGGTGCCCTTGAGGACAAAGACATGCTGGGAGATGGGGAAGGGAGATATGGAACCTGGGTCCCATGTAAATGTGGAGCCACCATACCAGCCTCCTTTATACAAGGAAACAACAACCTCCTATCTTTTTAAGCTACCATTATTTTGAGTTTTCTGATATATGCAGCTAATTCACATCCTCATTTATACACTGTTTCAACATAAAAAGAATTTCACCTTGAGACAAAGCATGCCTTCTTTATGGCCAAAGACAGACCACAGTGGAACTTTCTCCCAAAGAGGAATATTTACAAAGTTATTGTTTTTCCTGCAAGTAAGCAGGGATTATTTGCTTTTCTTTATTTTAAATCACTGTGTCCTCAATTCAAATGTTTCTTGTGCTTTTCTTGTTCAGCATTTACCGCTCATGTGGTTAGTTTTACTGACAGTCTGAAGAGACAGGAAAACTGAAACTAAATCACAGATAAGCAAGAAGTACACAGAACAATATATTAACAGGCAAAGAGACAGGTGTCCTAATACCCAAACAATTATTCATAAACTATAATTAAGGGGGAAAAGGCACTGGATGCTCCTATCTGTTTATAAAAATTAACAAATCTCAGCCAAAACCTCTATCTCCAGTAACTGCCAAGCAAGTTCTACTGTAAAGCTAAAGAATTTGCCAATTCCTTCTTCATTAAGTTTATTCCTCTTTGTATCCACAGTTCATTTTCTTCATTATTTTATCAGAAGTTCCCTAGACCTACCTTTAGATAAACTGTCTCTTTTTACTTAACCACCATAAGCCTTATGTACGAAGAAAAACCAACACTTATGAACAATTTACCTTCCATTTCTTTCCACCAAATTACACAACTGGCCCAAAGGGAATATGCCATTCTGCCAATGCTATAAAGAAGCATGACAGGTAGGCTGGCTTTCCCATCCTCACCCAGCCTGCTCGTGGCAAAGCCAAAACTGTCTTCAAAGCCTGGAACAATCCTCCAGTTCCACCCCTCTCACCACTCACCTGCCATCATCTCCCAACTTTCTCAATCCTTTCTGCCAGTTCACCACACATCACTCTTCATTCCTCCCCGACCCTTAGGTTTTTGATCCTCATAACTACCCATGTCATTCGGTATTTTAGAAAATCAGGCAGACTTATTGTTTCTGCCTTTTCTGCAGAACATGGTTTTCTTCTTTATCTCTTTAAATGTAAGAATAATGAAACCCAGTTATTGAGCCAGTTGTTGCTGTGTCCACCTGGGTTTTGCATGCCACTCTCATTTTGCCCTCTCAGTTCCTGGAAGACGTTAAGACTTGTAGGGACCAAGGAAACTTAGGCTCAGAGATGTTGACTTGTTAAAGGTCCCAAGACACTCCCACTTTATGTTCCAACATTCTGTTATCTAGAGTAGCACTGTTCAACAGAAACGTGATGCTACAGCCACATATGTAATTTTAAATGTTTTGGTAGCCAGATTTGAAATATAAAAATAGACAGGTGAAATTGATTACAACTACCTATTTATTTTCTCTAACCCAAATATCCCAAATACTATCATTTCAACATACCAATGTAAAAATACTTATTAACGTATTTTACATTGTTACAGCATATCTCAATTTGGACAATAAATTTCCATTAGAAATAACTGATTTGGTTTTAGAGTTCGTAAAATACACAGTTGAAAAAGTAGACTCACATACTCGAGTTGTACCAAAAGTTTACATTTTCCAAACACTGAACGAAGTATCAGTTTCTGTAGTAAAGTTTACATTTAACTTCATTATAATCACATAAAATTAAAATCAGTTGGCAGAAGTAACAAATGATTTCCCTCATTTGTGGGGCATAACAATGAAGCAAACCTGAAGGAACAAAACAGCAGCAGACTCACAAACTCCAAGAAGGGACTGGCCGTTACCAAAGGGGAGGGGGTGGGGGGTGGGGGACGGGTGGGGAGGGAGGACAAAGGGGAATAAGAGGCATTATGATGAGCACACATAGTGTAGGGGGGGCACAGGGAAGGCAGTGCAGCACAGAGAAGACAAGTAGTGACTCTACAGCATCTTACTACGCTGATGGACAGTGACTGTAGTGGGGTGGGGACTTGATAATGTAGTAACTACAATGTTGCTCATGTGAAACCTTCATAAGATTGTATATTAATGATACCTCAATAAAAAAAAAATCAGTTGTCAGTCACACTAGCCACGTGTCACGTGCTCAGCAGCCCCACGGGGTCAGTGGCTACCACGCTGGATAGCACAGCTCTAGGCCTAGGAACGCGTCCTCACAGACTCCAGCTTCACGTTCCCCTCAGAGCTTGGGCAGTGAGTCTGTGTTCCCCTCCACCATAGGAAGAGCTCATCGCGGCCCATTGTCCAAGGCCCAGCCCCGGTCCCCCTCCTACCCTGGGACTTCCCAGACCCACTCCTCCTCTGAACTGAAGAGCGCTTTCTGTGGGCCTCCCGAATGGCAACCTCAGATTTCTCTTTGTGTAACAGCCGTTTCCTTTCCTTCCGATCTCTGGTACTACCATCTTTGGCCTGCCTCAAAATTGTGTAAAAAGCAGCTCCTCGAAAATATTTGTTTGCCTGAATCACCCAAAATGATTTGTGAAGGAAGTATTAAAAAGAGACAAGTCTAACACTTTGAAATGAAAATATTGACTTTCCACGAACAAAAACCAGAAGAGGAAAACAATTTTAGTAAAAAATTATAACCTCTGTGGTGTCTTTATCTAAGTTGAGAAAGAATATGGAGAAAAGAAATATCAGTGTACTTCATTTTTTATAAGTTGTATAATAGGCCCATTGGTCTCACAAGCCAAGAGGCATTTTAAAGTACATATTTATATATGTTTCTCACATTAAGGCAGAATAAAAATCCAGACAACCTTCCATGGAAAGCAACTAGGAATGCTGAATAACGTATTTTTAAATTTAATATTAAAGATGTGCATGAATAGGCAAGAAAGTAAGAAACACTTAGGTCTCAAACTAATCAGAGAGGACACTGCAGCCCTATAGCCAGTGCCCGCCTGGAAGGCGTTTGTTGAACCCAGTAAACCTAGTTTTCCTGGCCTCATAGGATTCAGGGGATGAAATGCAAATCCTAGGGTCTGCCCAAGGTGACAAATTGAACATGACGTTCCTTCCCATAAAGCTGGAAGCCCAACAGGATAAATCCTTGGGAAGGGGGCACACCTCTCCCTCTAATCATAAGCAGGAAAATTTCCTACCTCAAACCTGGCCAGCAGAAACAACTCCAGCGCCCTTCAGTGGTAGAATGGATACCTTGTGGTATTTAAGTAGGAGGAGATGTGGTGGAGTAGTGAGAAACAATAGACGGCAGATGAATGCAACACTGTGGACGAACTCACAAACACAATGATAAATAAAAGAACCAGACACTAAAGAGGACATACTTTGTATGATTCCACTGATATAAAACACAAAAATAGGGAAACCTGATCTCTGGTAAGAGAGGTCAGAATATTACTTCCCTTGGAGAGGGTGGGTTGGAGACCATGATTATTTATCAACCGTCAACTGCACTGTCTTTTGAAATTTGAGGCCATCATGTCCATTTATAGTATTTGTTCATATATGTGTGCATGTTTATAGATATATATACTATATATTAACTATAAATATGTATTTGATGTTGTAAATTTACATTTTAGTTATTTAATTATATAATATATAGTTTTTACATAATTATGTCATATATAATTATATGTGTATCTCAGATAATTATATAGTATATAGTTGACATATAAATTATATAATTATATAATATATAGTTGAATATATAACTATATCACATAATTATATAATTACATGCATATATTTAATTTATGCTTATATCTCCTCCATAGAATGCTGATATAGTGTCCTAAGCAGTCTTTTGCCTCAAATCTCTTGCAGACTTCTAGCAACTCTAACCCACTAAAACACAGCCTGAAACTTTGAGTGACTGACCTCTTTGCAGTCCAGGAACTAAGGTCCAAGGGTGGCAGGACGTCAAGCATTAGGTATGCACGCCAGGTGCAGACTGCACATATGCACAGGGAAGGGGGTGACGGCAGAACATAAGGCTGTCCTGCTGTCAATCTCAGCAGTCATCTGCCCATTTTTTCTCATGGGAGTCAGCTCCCAGAAGCCAGTGGGCCACCACCTGTGCATCAAAAGAGACAGGAGAGAGAGATGGGTGCATCTCTCTTACTGATGGAATTCTGCTTCATAGAGGAGCCCATGTCTGTGGGGTAGAAACAGGAGGAAGCAGCCCCAGAGCCAGGATACCTTCTCTGACATGGCAAAGAGAACATGAGTGCAGTGGGAGGGTACACCTCACCGGAGGTATGTGGTTCACACGGTAGGTTGATCTGGGCATGCAGCTGCTATCTGGCTCGCTCAGCTAAATAAATACTACAAGTGGACATCATGCCCTCCAGTTTCAAAACACAAGGCTGCTGAAGGTTGATAAATGATGAGGCTAAACCAATTTCCAGGTATGTATTTCCTGGATACTTTCAAAATCCCAGCTTACCAAGAACTTTCATAGTTCATTTCCTCATGGGTACTTTTGTGATTTCATCAGAAATGACTGGCTGATGGGTTCCCTTGTGAAAGTGCCCCATTTGGACAAGTTAAATGAGTAAATCTGGTTAAAAAAATATATCCACCAAGAGCCTCCGGGCATAAGGTATGATTTCCAAGAGCCCAAACATTCTTGGCTACTTGTAAGTATTATTGGAAGGCACTCAAAACAAACACTCCATTTGCCTGATCTTCAGCAAAGAAAATATCAGCCTGTGTGAGCAAATGTGGATGTTATTTTAGAATCAGCTCGGCTGCCATTTCATGGTAGCTAATACCATTGTCCTCACCTCAAAGCCTTTTGAACTGAGATTTAGAAGGCAGGCAAGCTGCAAAGCTTGTGACTTCAAGTGTGGTTCTAGAAAAAGCTCATATATGAGTAGATTCGGCATGATCATGCAGAAGACTTTCCCTCAACTTACTAGGTATTTGGATCATGGAGGAAACTGAAATACTGGTAGGAAGAGCAAGGACTGATTTTGTGGGCATGCAACCCAGACAGTCACAAGGGCTGTGCACTGCAAAGGGCCCCACAGTTAAATACTCTGCTGTTGCCATCTTGAAATATTAATAAGTCTTTAACAAGGAGCTCTGCATTTTCATTCTTCACTGGGCTCCCGAATTACATTACAATCCTGGAAACAACAGTGTGGCTTTACTTCTACCCCTTCCCTAGACATCTTTCTTTCTTGTCCTCTGCGTATACAATATTCTCTAGCCATAATAAATTAAAATTTTACTTTTTAGCAGCTGGGTCTCTTTGAAGGGTTTGGCCTACCAGAAAGATAAAAAAGAGGGTCAGAGAACAGTAAGGGGGAAAGCTCACCTCAGAGGGAAGGGGAACCGGGTGTGGGATAAAGGGAATTCTCTGCACACTCTTTGCAACTTTTCTATACATCCAAACTGCTTCCAAAATAAAAAGGCCAGCGCATGATATGTTTACAAAGGAAAGGAAGTATTTTTAAAAAGACAATTGTAAAATAATCAAAAACAAAAACAAAAAACAAGCCTCTCTCACCTGAAATTTAAAAAGAAAAAAATAAAAAGGGTCTCCTAAAAAATTCCTTAATCAAAGAAAAATTAAGAATGGAAATGATAAATTTTACAAAATAATTTTCATGTTATTTTTAGAGCCATTCTAGGATTTAATTAAAATGCTTAAATAAAGCAATATGTTGAAAAACCAATAGTTTACTTTTAAACCAGCAACTGTTACAGTAAAAATGAAAATCCCCTTTGCAATTGCCACAAAAACTATTATAAGAAGGATATGAATAAATTTAGTAAGAAATGTGGATTAACAATATACATGTGTGTGAATGTACTCCAAAATTTTGCTAAAAGACACTAAGGAAGACCTGAATAAATACATGAAGAACTGTATTTCTGGATAGAAAGATTTAATTTTGTAGAGATAGCAGTCTTCCCCAAATTAATACATAAAAATAAACTCCTTTTGTAATCTGGAAAAAATAAATAAGGTAAAGAAAAATCTCTCTGTCCTCTAGAGGCTGGAGGAGGGGAGCAGGAAAGCATCCTGTGAGGGCAGGGTCATAGTCCGACAGCTGAGATCTAGGAACACAGCCTGCCTAACCGGGGACTCAGCTGGGTCAATCGTGTCTTAATTCACTTAGAAACATGTTCAGTGAGCATCTCTTGAGTGATTGTGCTCTAGGAAAGGCGTTATAGTTTACAGCAGGAAGAATATCCCCTGTCTTTGTCTCTAAGTGTGCACTTCAGTAGGAGAGAGAATGTGACCATGGTCGGCTCCAGAGGGAGGGCATAGGGAGAGTGCCAAGCTGAGAGGGCCATCTCAAGCCAAGGTGGGCAAAAGAAGACCCTTTTCTTTTCTAAACATGGAAAAGGAAAAGGACCTGGAAACAAAAGTTTAGGGTGAGAGGCATATGGCAGCAGGAAGAGCTACTATGAACTGTGGGCTTGCTACCTACCAAACATGCTGTGTGATGTCTTAGGAGCATTTGTTTTTTTCATACAGCTGCCATGGTTACTCTAACAAAGTCATCCCTTTATGATCCCTATTTCACAGATGGGGCAGCTGATGCTTGGAGCAGTTAAGTCATGTTGCCAGGCTCAAAAAGCTAGTAAAGGGCAGAGCCAGGGCTTGAAGCCATTCATTCATTCATTCATTTCTCCATCAGTGATTTTGTTTTGAGCATCAACCATGGCCTGGGCATTGTTCTGGGGACTAGAGATAGGACAGTGAATAAAACACAAGTCAGAACAAGAAACGTCTTCACTTTCTTGGGATGTACATCTGAAAAGCTTAAGCATAGAGAGAGCAAAGAAAAGCAGCAAATCAGTTTCTCCACCTTGGTGCTATTGACATTTGGGGCCAGATAAACCTTTGCTTGGGGGGCAGGCCTGTGCTTTGTAAGATAGGCAGCAACTTCCTTGGCCTCCACTCACCAAATAGCATCCCACCCCCACTCCCAAGTCGTGACAACTCAGAACACCTCCAGACATTGTCAAATATCCCAATGGGGCAAAATCACTCCAGTTTGAGAACCACTGAAACAAATGGACTTAATAATTTCAGGTAGTGATAAACATTAAGTAAAATAAAATTGGATCCTGGCTAGAGTGATAGAGGCACCACATTAGGCTGAAGGATCTCAGAATGTTATTCCAAGGAAAAGTAGCTAAGACACAGACATTGGGTAAGTGGGGCCAGGGAGGTCCAGGTAGCAAGAACAGCAGTTTCAAAGACTCTGAGATGGTAAGGAGCTTGGTATGCTAAATGAACGTATAGAAAGCAGAGTGGCTGAGGTGAAATGACATAGCATGGGTGAACAGGGCCAGATCGCACAGCCGCTTGTGGTTTATGTTTTAAAAAGATAGTTTAGTTGCTCTGTGCAGTTTGGGGTGGCAGGAGAAAAGGGGGAATTGGTTATCTAGCAGAGAGATGACAGGGGCAGGACCAGGGTTGAAGTGGAGGAAATGAGGAGATATTGGACAGACCTGGCACATGGAGCTGTAGAGCAGAGTGGCCTGGTTGACAGGCTGGTACAGACAACAATTCCCTGCCCCTTTGGGTGTCCGCTGAGATGGACCCCATGTTCCATATCCCTGGAAATCTACCCCTGCTTCCAACGGCTGAGCTCTCTGCTTGGGCTCAGTCTCTGCTTCTTCAGCCCTCTCTGTACCCTCATCTTCAAGCAGGTCACCCCGACTCTTGCCTAGGTCAGCTGCATGTCCAGGGAGCTCGTCTTCCTTGAGACCCACTGCCATCCCCTCACACTCACTTTCCCTCTAAACACTGCCAGCATTCTAACTCTCTCGGGAGCTAATGCTGAACATCGTTTCTGCGAATATAGAAACCCATTAACTCCCGCCATTCCAAAGAAGGGCGCAGGGGGTTTCTCTGAGTCATCTTATGAACAAGACATGGTAGGTGTAGGGGTCAGAAATGCAAAAAAGAGAAATGACTTCCAGCTTAACATTATAATGTAGCAGCCAAGGAGGGATATTTAAACAGTGATTTTTCTAGTGCAAACCTTGTAGAGGCTTGAATCATGTCCTCCCAAAAGCTATGTTCAAGGCCTACTCCCTGATACCTGCGAATGTGACCTCCTTCGGAAGTGGGATCTTTGCAGAGTTAAGATAATTGCACTGGATTAGGGTGGGCCTTAAGTCCAATGACTGGTGTCCTTATAAAGAGCAAGGGACACCTGCAGACACAGACACCCCCAGGGAGGAGGCCATGCGGCAGCGGAGGAGAGAGGACAGTGCTGCAGCTGCACGCAAAGGAGCGCCACAGGTGGCTGGCGGCCACTGGAGACTGGGCGGAGGCAAGGAAGATTCTCCCCTGGAGCTTGCGCCGGGAACATGGCTCTGCTAACATTTTGATTTTGGACTTCTGGCCTCCAGAACTGATAAGAATAATTTTGTGTTGTTTTAAACCACGCTGTTTATGGACATTTGTTTTGGCAGCCCTAGGAAACTAATAAAATGCTCATTTGGATGATTTGGAGCCAGAAGTTATATTTTCTCTACCTTATCTATCTTCTACTTACATGTGAATTTTCTGCTGAAAAGCTGTAATGCAGAATACTTGAAAAGTGAAGGTTAACAAGATGAAGAACTCCAGAGCTGGGCCCTCAGGGTTCGGTTGGTATTGTACACATGTGCCCTGAGTAAACTGCCTTCTCGATACTCCCTTTAGCTGCCCAGATGTCGCGCTAGACCCAGGCTCCAGGGGCCAGGGCTCTCATGCTGGGTTCTTTGCAGGGCGAAATTCAATGTGCGCCCTCAGGGCCTTGAAGCCCAAGTACTGTGGGCAGGGTGCTTTGGTAAAGGCTGACCAAGCCTTTGCACATTCTGATTACTCCTTCCTATGAGCCATAAGTCTGACACCGGCCCACAGCACTCCAAGAAGACCTGGGTGCAGCCTTCTAGAAGTGTTACCCTCACAACGCATTTGAGTCAGCCTTGGCAAAATGCCAGGGAGTACACCACGGTTTTATCCCCAAGTCTGTGTACAGCCTCACCTACTGGTGTGCCTTCTGGGCTGCACACTCCCTTGCTAAGAATGAGATATGTGTTTCTTACTTACAGCTACTTCCACCTCCATCCAATGGGGATTTAAATGGAGATATAAATCTCCCCAAATTATAAATGATGCAAGGCATTGTAGCTCCAATGACAGAACACTAGGCAGTAAGAGAAATGTTCTGGCTGGTGGCCCTGCTCTGTCATGCTTTCAACTTGTAGCAGGAGACTAACTGCTCTTTTTCTTAGTCACAAAGAAGAATAAAGACATGAAATCACAGGCACAAATTAAAAGCATAAAAGCAGCAAACAGATGGCAATTTTAAAACATCTTGTAGCATGATACCAAAGTGCTCACTGTAAACATTCCCCTCTACTTATCGTTTGCCTCAGCGATTCCCCTTCCCTCACGCTCTCTGTTCTTCTAAAGTCAAAATTTTAAATATATATAACTTTTCCCTGGAATACATGTTCATTGTTAGAACTTCAGAAACATAGGTAAGCACAAAATCCTACAGTAAGAATGCAGGCATTTATGTGTGTGCACACAGATCAAAAGGCAATCAGGTTATAAGCTCAGTTTTATAATCTCTTGCACTTAAAAATGTATGTGAACATCACTTATGGCACTCAGTATTCTCCAGCATTATCTTCAATGATTAAACAGTGTTACACAATAGTGCTATGTGATCATTTAAACAATCCACTATTACAGACTGATATATATGTCTGTGTCTATGTATATACATATATATCAGTGAACTCAAAATACAATCACGTACTTAAATGTAAATGTTAAAACTATAAAACATTTTGAAGAAAATACAGAAGAAAATCTACAATCTTGTGGTAGATGTATTTCTTTGGATACAAAAAGCTGCAAACATGGAAGGAAAAATTAAAAACTGGACTCCAACAAAATTAAAAACCCCTGCGCTTTGAAAGATATTATTAGAAATGAAAAGGCAAGACATGGACTAGGAGAAAATATTCACAATACTTACACCTGACAAATGACCTGTTCCCAGAATATATGAAGAGTTCTTACAACTCAAAAATAAGATGACAAACTATCCAATTTTTAAAAATTGGCAAAAGATTTGGAAAGTTTACAAAAGAAATGTGAATGACTGATAAGCACAATAAGATATTTGTTGTCATCATCAGAGAAATGCAAATTAAACCACAATGAGGTACCACTATAAAACTACTAGCATCGAAACAAATTCTATGATTACAGTATGAATAATAAATGTTGGGAAGAATGGAAAACAACTGGAACTCTCATACCTTGCTGATGGGAGTGTGAAATGTGACAACCCCTTAGAGAAAAATATGGTAATTTCTTTTGAAATTAAACATACACTTACCATATGATCTGGCCATTTTACTCCTCAACATTTACCCAAGAGAAATGAAAACACATGTCCCCAAAAGAATTGTACACAATATGGCTATGTTCATAATAGCCCAAAAACTGGAGACAACACAAGTGTTCATCAACAAATTAATAGATAAAACGTGATATGTTCATACAATGGAATATGACTTAACAATAAAGAGAAACAAACTACTGACATGCTCAGCGACATGCAAGCATCTCAAAAATATATTGAGCAAGCTACACAAAAAAATGTACATACCATATGATTCCAATTATAAGAAACTCTAGAACAAGCAAAACTAATCTATAGGGTCAGAAAGTAGATCAGTGGTTGCCTGTTACGAGGGGAGAAGGCACTGACTGGGAAGGACTCTTTGTGGTGATAGAAATTTTTGAAATCTTGATTGTTGGGGTGGTTACATGGGTGTGTAAAATCTCATCAACTTGTATAGTTAAAAATGGAATATTTTATTACATGCTATTCATACTCCAATAAAGTTGATTTTAAGAAAAATATAATGTGATAGAATTACATACACACCAGTGTGACTAAAATTATAAAGGGTGGTAAGACCAAGTGCTGACAAGGATACAAAGCAACTGGAACTCTTATACATGGATAGAAAACGTCTTTGGCAGTTGAAGTTAAATAAGCAGCTTTCCTATGGCCCAGCAATTCCTACTCCCAGTTTTATATTCAAGACAAGTTAATACACATGCCCACAAAAAGATTTGTACAAGAATATTTCATAGAAGCTTTATTTGCAGCAGCCCAACTGGAAACTACCCAAATATCCACAAACAGGAGAAGAGATAAGTTGTGGTGTGTTTGTACAATGGAAACTATTTGACAATAAAGGAACAAACTAACAATGCTCACAACAACATAGACAAATCTCAAAAGCACATGTTAAATGAAAGACACATAAGAATACATACAGTATGATTCCATTTAGATGGGCTGCAAACAGGCAACATTAATCAATGTGGATGGAAATCAGAATGGTGATTCCTTGTGGGGAACTAACTGGAAGAGAACATGTGGAAATTTTCTGGGGTAATGGAGATGTTTTATGTCCTAATCTGGGCAATGGGTGTGCGTGTTTCTCAAAATTCGTCAGTTGCACACTTTAAGTTAAGCGCATTTTAATGCATGTAAATTATCCTTCACACAACACGAAAAACAAAAATAAAATTTGAAGCCAGGAAGATTTTGGGTGGGAGTGGAGAGTTCTTCACAACTTGTGTTCATCTGTACTTATTTTCTCATTTTCTTGGAGATTCCAAAGATGCTACATTTTAAGAATATTCTTCAGAAACAACAAAATTCCTCTGAGAGCAGAGTGACACAGAGCTCCAGTCCTCTGAGAGTCCAAAGAAATAAAAACAGGAGCCTGCTGAGATGTGGAAGCACAAAATCTTTGAACTCGCAGAAGGAATTCTAAATTGGAAACCCAAACATTTTCTGTTTCGAGCAGAAACATGCATGCAAAAGCTTCAAGCAGGCAGCAAGGCTACTGAAATGGCGATCTGGTCATCACAGATGTCTTGAAATGTATTCTGAATCAACTCAGTACCCACTTTAAACAAACGTGGCTTTCTCGTAACAGAGTTACTCATAACAGCCCATGCACTCTAGGGTCACAACTGATCTGACTTATGAGGGACTGAGCTTGAGACCCATGTGTGTCAGAAGGTTTTTTGTATGCCTTTGGACAAACAGCGCTTGCCCCACAAGAAGCAACGTATCACCCATGATGGTTTACTGTTGCTATCATGAAATACGAAGCTGCATGACTGCATGAGCAGCAAGGGCCCTCCCAAACAAGGGCAACATCACAGTCTAGCTCATCACACCATAGCTTCAGAGATTCAGCCAAAGAAATTTTATACTGGGGACACCTAGTTACACACTCATTTCTGAAGGGTAGCATCCCTCTGATCAGTAGGTCATGGTGTCAATTCAGTTGCTTAGGAAGCATCTGCAGATACGTAATTCTGATTATAGGCTGGTACTGTGGCAGATGTAATCTAGAAATTCTCAAACTGAAAACTTTATTCAGGGACAGCTTCCTGAATGCACAACCTGTGCACAGGGCTCCATGCTTAAAAGGGCTCCAAACTTACCTGAATGCTCAGCTGTCACCACCTTGAGATTCTTGATAATTTTTTCAAAAGGAACCTTGTATTTTTATTTTGCACCCAGTGCAATGCAATTTAACGGCAAATAAACCATGGACCTATATGTGAGAGTTAAAACTATAAAACGCTTAGTGTTGGCAAAAACTGGACAGCTACATGTAAGAGAATGAAACTGGATTACTGTCTAACCCCATACACAAAAGGAAACTCAAAAGGGATCAAAGACCTGAATGTAAGTCATGAAACCATAAAACTCTTAGAAAAAAATATAGGCAAAAAGCTCTTGGACATAAACATGAGCAACTTGTTCATGAACATATCTCCCCGGGCAAGGGAAACAAAAGCAAAAATGAACAAATGGGACTATATCAAACTAAAAAGCTTCTGTACAGCAAAGGACACCATCAGTAGAACAAAAAGACATCCTACAGTATGGGAGAATATATTCATAAATGACATATCCGATAAGGAGTTGACATCCAAAATATGTAAAGAACTCACGCACCTCAACAAACAAAAAGCAAATAATCCAATTAAGAAATGGGCAGAGGACATGAATAGACACTTCTCCAAAGAAGAAATTCAGATGGCCAACAGGCACACAAAAAGATGCTCCACATCACTAATCATCAGAGAAATGCAGATTCAAACCACAATGAGATATCACCTCACACCAGTGAGGATGACCAACATCCAAAACAAACAACAACAAATGTTGGCGAGGATGTGGAGAAAGGGAACCCTCCTACACTGCTGGTGGGAATGCAAATTAGTTCAACCATTGTGGAAAGCAGTATGGAGGTTCCTCAAAAAACTCAAAATAGAAATACCATTTGACCCAGGAATTCCACTCCTAGGAATTTACCCTAAGAACGCAGCAGCCCAGTTTGAAAAGGACAGATGCACCCCTATGTTTATCGCAGTACTATTTACAATAGCCAAGAAACAGAAGCAACCTAAGTGTCCAGCAGTAGATGAATGGATAAAGAAGAGGTGGTACATATACACAATGGAATATTATTCAGCCATAAGAAGAAAACAAATCCTACCATTTGCAACAACATGGATGGATCTAGAGGGTATTATGCTCAGTGAAATAAGCCAGGTGGAGAAAGACAAGTATCAAATGATTTCAATCATCTGTGGAGTATAAGAACAAAGCAAAAACTGAAGGAACACAACAGCAGCAGACTCACAGAACCCAAGAATGGACTAACAGTTACCAAAGGGAAAGGGACTTGGGAGGATGGGTGGGAAGGGAGGGGTAAGGGGGAAAAAGGGGCATTACAATTAGCACACATAATGTAGCCAGTGTGGGAGTAGGGTAGGGGGATACGGGGAAGGCAGTATAACACAGAGAAGACATGCAGTGATTCTATAACATCCTACTACGCTGATGGACAGTGACTGCAATGGGGTATGTGCTGGGGACTTGATAATAGGGGGAGTCTAGTAACCATAATGTTGCTCATGTAATTGTATATTAATAATAGCAAAAAAAAACTTTTAGAAGAAAACATAGGAGTAAATGTTCATAATTTTGGGTTAGGAAAAGCCTTCTTAGATACAATACGAAAAGCATAAGCAACAAAAGAAAAGATAGATAAACTTGACCTTAAAATTAAAAACTGTTGTGCTTCAAAGGACACCATCAAAAAAGTGAAAAGATAACCCAAACAATGGTATAAAAATACTTCATATATCCCATAAATTTCATATGAAATTTATAATAGTCATTTCATAAATCATATATCTGATAAAGAACTTGTGTCAAGAGAAAGAATTCTCACAGTGTTATAATAAAAAGACAACCTAATTGAAAAATGTGCAAATGATCTAATAGACATCTGTCCAAAGATGATATACAAATAGTTAATAACACGTGAAGAGTCTCATTATCATTAGCCATCAGGGAAATGCAAATCAAAACTCCAATGAGATACCACATGACCCCCCCCAGTAGGAGGCCTATATTCAAAAAGACAGATAATTACAAGTCCTGACAAGAACCAAGAGCGTGGGCAAATATGGACCCCTCAAACACTGCTAGTGAGAGTGTAAAATGGTGCAATCACTCTGGAAAACAGTCTGGTAGCTCCTCAAAAGGTTAAACAAAGAGTTACCATATGATTCAGCAATTCCACTACTACGTGTCACCCAAGAGAAATGAAAACCTACATCCACAGAAAAACTTGTATATGAATGTTCACAGCAGCATCAATCATAACAGCCCCAAGGTGAAAACATCACAAATCTCTGTCGACTCATGAATGTAGAGGTAAATTGTGGTATTTATAAGGGAATATTATTCGGCAACAAAAACAATGAAGTACTGACACATGCTATAACATAGATGAACCTGGAAAACATGCTAATTGAAAGACTCCAGAAACAAAAAAACACATATTGTATGGTTCCATTTATATGATATATTCAGAATAGGCAAGACTATAGAGACAGAAAGTAGTGGTTGCCCAAAATGGGAGGTGAAGTGGAAGAAATGGGAGCAACAGCTCATAGGTGTTATAGGCTAACAGGTTTTCTTTCTGGTATGATAAAATCATTCTCATTGATTATGGTGATGGCTGTACAACTCTGTGACTATACTAGAAACCATTTAATTGTATACTTTAAATGGATGGATTGTATGGTGTGTGAATTATGTCTCAATAATGTTGTTTTGTAAAAGGTAATGTTAAATAATCATTAAAGCTTTAATGTGTCACCTGCTTTTTTTTCTTCCAATCTTTTTTAGTTGAATAAACCAAGATGCCCCAAAAGAAGCCAGCAACAAATACACTGCAACCCAAGCCTGAATTCTCCTGGGCCTCTAAATAAACAGACATGCGAGTTCCCTGAGTCTCTTGGATGGTGATGTGTTCTCCTAATTCTGCCTCCTGCGTCTTTGCCCTCAACTGTGTTCCCTCCGCCACCAAAAGTTCCCCACTGTCCTTTGTAACAGAGGGTAAGCAAATGTAACAAAGACGATAAGCAACATTCTTTTTCTTAGGTTTTGATTAGCTTTATTCAAACAACTTAAAATTTAGCTGCTCTTTTAGGCCACGATAGTATTAACAACCAAAATTCTTTAGAAAAAATCATCCAAAGAATGTACAACATATCAAAGGTTAACTGCATCTGGTCTTTAAAAATACAAACTACTGGGACATCCCCTGGAGTGTTATTATTTACAGAGGATTTTTTTCCCTCTCCCTCTAATATTTTCATAGCTGTGCTGACTGGAGGCTTTCAGAACAGGGGCTACTGTGGAATGCTGGAGACTTCCTTCCCCAGGATCCTCTGTGGCTGTATTACTCAATGACTCCATTCTCATGAGCTTCTCTTAGGAACAGTAATCATTTTTTTCTCACACGCACGCACATCCACACACAATTGCATCAGGCCTTAAAGGTCCAAGTCCAGATGATGAGTTTGGGGAAGGACAGCAAAGCTGAAGAAAAGCAGGCACGGGGAACTATAGGAGGCAGCCGCACTGCCTGAAGAGCTGTGATGGAAACAGTGTAAAGGGCAGGGCTGTGGTGAGTGGAGTGGGGCCAAGTCGGCCAGCAGCATGGGGTCTCCAGGGTGGGAGGAGAAGCTGAGTGCGCCGGCGGGGAGTAGTGGTGGGTAATAAGCGTAGGTATGAATGCACCGCAGAAAGAATACACTCCAAGTACAGTTGTCAGATAAAACACAAGACACCTGGATACATTTGAATTTCAGATAAAGAACACTTACTTTCATAGTATAAGTATATTCCAAATATTATACAGGATATATTTATATTAAAAATGACCTGTCATTTTCTGAATTTCAAATTTATTTGCTAAATCTGGCAACCTTAATTCCACAGGAAGAAAGTCTCAATTCAGGTAAGGTGAGGTAAGTGGGAGGGGGCAGAGGAGATTCAGGCAAGAAAAGACAGAAATACCAAACCAACTCACTACATCATAAAGAATAAAAGAGCTGTTGCACTCAATCTGACAAATTCCCACAAGGCTCAGAGAGTTCCACCACTTGGGGGACATTTTACCCAGTTCAGCAGGTGCAAACCCGGAAGCCAGAGTAGCAGGAAACCAGGGTTCTGAGCCAGTAGTTCTCAGCTGGGGGCACTTTCGACAAGATGTGGGGCATATCTGGCACAATGGGGGAGGGCGTAGTGTTGGTGTTGGTATCAAGTGGGTAGAGGCCAGCAATGCTGCTCAATTTCCATAGTTCATAGGGTAGCTCCCCACCAGGAAGAATGATCTGACCCCAAATGTCAATAGTACTTGGGCTTGAGAAACCCTACTCTTAGCTAAAGAGAGTCAGGGGGGTATAACTCAGGAACAGAGGAGGCACACTAGACGTCATCACAGAGAGCTGGCACCCCAGCAACAGCCAGACTGAAAGATGAGAATTAGGCTGACTCCCCATAGTACCTGCACGAACAGCATTCCTGTTCCCGGGTCAGATCCTTCCTGGAGGTGCCCTAGCGAGTGGAGGGAATGTATGAAGGGCTGATGAGGTAGTGTTCCAAGATGCTGACCTCTCAGCGCTCACCTTTCTGTTGGGGCCACGCCCTCAGGCCCATATGGTCCTGGTTTGCTTGGTGGCCACCAAGCCATGCCCTCCCACTTCCTGACTCTGGGGTGCAGACTTGAGGAAGGCCTAGGTCCTCAGGGACCGTGTGGCAGATGCGCTCGGGGTCTGCTCCCGTCTCCTCCAATCCCTTCCCCAGTGCTGTGCCGAGCAGCTCCGGGGTGCTTTTACTCCAAACAGCCAATCCTATGTCTCCTGGCTGGAGGACCACACTCAGGTTTCCATCTTTGCCTTCACACACGGAGAGCATGAAGTGCCTGGAAAGTTAAATTCCCTCCCCTGACAGGACTGGGGATGGGGACAGCAACCCTGAGTGGGATCTACACTGTCCCCATTGCTCCTCTGTGGGGCTGACCTTTAGTTACTCTCTGGAGAGGACCTCATGAAACCTTGAACCCTTGTGGTGCTTCCTTCCTCTCTTGATCTCACTTCCCTTACCATTTCTCCTGAGAGTATTACTCCTCGTCTCAGAGGCTGCACCTGAGGAATGCAACCAAAGGCAGAACGCATCCAGCGTCTTCAAAAGATCTGAGGGATGGACATGTGACCCAAACAGGTCATGGCAGGCCCTGGCCATCACCTTTCCAACAACCATCTGCACATATGCCCCCCCTCCTGTCCTACCCATAGAACCTGTGATGTATTCAGGCGGAAGGCCAAGAACCCTTGATCTCAGGGAAAGCTGCCCCGTCCCTTAGCCTCCGAGGCTGAGTCATGAGCGCTCCAAGCTACTCCTGGTAATCCCACTGTCCTGTGTCAGGGATTGATGTCAGACAGAAATGTTTCTGGCCAATGGGACTCAAAAATAAGTCTTTTGAGGTTTTATAGAGATTTCCTACTCCCCAAAATAAGAATGTTGTGGAAAGAAGGACCCCTTTACTATCCTTCCTGTCTCCGTACGACACGGAGGTGAAGAAGTGGCACTTGCAGCACCACCAACCATCTGCAACTAAAAACATGAACTCAGGAGATTCATGACATGCTGTCCAGCTCCTGATCTCACTGAGTCACTGAATCAACCCAAGGACCCCCTACCTTCCGGCTTCTGGATCTGTGAAATAATCAAATATCTTTTCACTTAAACCCCCTGTTGATTACGTTTTTGCTTACTGATGAAAGTATCCTGAGACAAAGCCCATTCATAGCCCTTCCATGAAATTGGCTAAGAAACTGGATGCTTTAATAGGGTCCCATTTTCTTTCGGACCCTGAGCTGTAAGGATGGATGCTTCTGTTGGCCAGTGATCATCTTCCATGACTATAGGAAGAAAGACTATAGGGGAGAAAACAAAGCCATCAGGGAAGGAAACACAGCTGAAAGACTGACTATAATGAAGTTAATTATTGTTGTGACACTGGCTTCAACTCCCTTATCTGTAAAGTGGGAATAATAATTTCTACCATGCAGGACTGCTATGAGAATGATTTAAACTAACCTTTGTAAAGTGCCTGGTTCTACTTCCCTTAAATTCAAAACCCTTGAATAATGAGGTATTCCAGTCTTATCTGCAAAGCAGCTTAATTGGGTGTCTGACCTTGAAATCTGGCTTCCCTTGAAAAAGACTTTGGCATCTGATCCCACCTTGCCTTGTACAGCAGCTGTGCTCAGAGATGGCAAAAGAGGTGGGGAGGAGGAGGAGGGAAGGGAGGGAAGGAGAGAGATAAGACAAGGAGAAGTAGAAGAGGGCAGAAGGGAAGGAAGGGAGGGGCAGAGGGAGTGGGGGTAGAAAAAAAGTTGTGCACCTGATTGGAATTCCAAAAGGGCCCATGGATCTTCCATTTGTCAAGGATCTGTTGAGCCCCACTGCATTAAAAAAAAAAAAAGCTAAAAGGTACTGACTGCTTCCCGTCATAGAAACCCCCTTTAACATTTCATTTCCAAGATTACATTTAACACTTAAAAAGAAAAAAGAAAAACTATTGAATAGAAGCTTTTATTCTTCGTATCTTACGTTTGAGAAGACAGTAGCTCAGAAAGGTTATATAAATTGTCCAAAGTCACACAGCTAAGTGAATTAGCAGGGATTCAGCCCAGGTGTACCTACTCTTAGTCCCGCTCTTAGACATTCTTACACTAAATGCCACTGAAGGCCAGTCACTAAGAATGGAAAGATACCTAGATACCTAACACATCACTCAGAGTATCATGCGCTAGCCAGTGTGATTACCTCGATTCAGTACACCTGAGATCCTTCACATAAATAAAACAAAATGAATTGCAACATCTTCCTGTCAAGAAATTCACAACCTGTGATGGACACAGAATGTGAATACATATTTCCAATGCATGACAATTATTCTAATAAAACCACTGGTGAGCCATTGGAAGTTACATAGAGAAAATGTTCTTCATTACAGGATGAGCAAGGATTTCTCAGGGAAGGGTCTTAGAAGAAAAGCGGGAAGGAAGAAATAGGCCTTTCAAAGGATATGCAAGGCACAAGGTGTTTTGTGAGAGGTGAGCAGTGGAATGCATTAGAATTTAAATTTTAGGAAATGCCATTTAACTTCCAAAAATATTCTGAGCCTACGTAATGTTAGTCTCCTTTCTCAGCCCCCGAGGCTGTTCTTAGTCATGAAATAAACATTATTTTTAAAGGCCCATCCACCTTTTCTCTCTTCCACAAAAATGAGTAAAATAAACTAAAACTGCCCAATATTTTAAGTATTTTTATGTCATTTTTTAGACAGTTATAATAAATGCTAAATGAAAATTGTATAAATTGCAATGCCTGTTTGCACAATTGCTTGCATTCCTTGTGATGACTTGGGGTGGGGACAGCAAGTAAAGCTTCTCCACCTCTCCAATTTGCAGGTTCAAGAGGAAGGACTTTCCCACAAGAATTTAGCTAGCTGGGGGAAGGAGGAGAATACCACCTCCTACCCACTGTGCGCCTTACTGTCCTTCTCTCCTACTCATTATTCATACCAGCCACAGAAGTGGTCCTCAGTTCTTTCTTTCTATGTATAGAAATAGCTTTACTGAGCAGACGTCTTACTTGCTAACATTATCACTGAGACAGAAGCAGCCGTTGATATTGATCTCTGTGCATCAAAGCCACCATCAGGCATACTGTTCAGCCTGCACAGGAGATGGGAGCAGAAGTCTGGGAGACATGAAATGTGAGCCCAACACAAACACACAAGCCACCTCCTAATAAGGAAAAATGTTTCAGCCATTCTTGCAAGGAAAAAAGTCTGGGTTACAGTGACCTGAAAATAAACTTGCCCAGATGTCATGCTACGTCAAGTAGGAAACCTGAAAGAATCACTGGGTTACCATGGGTGAATTTTACATCGAAAGCCATATGAGTTCAAGAGACAAAAGAAAGGAAAATTTTAAGGGTTGTTAGGATTTATTTTTTGGGGGGTGAACAAACCTTAGTTCTCCATGTAGTCATTGTTCATTCATCCATTTATTAATTCAGTGGATAACCCCAGAGTGCCCATTACAGGGCAGATACTGTTCTAGGTCTTGGTAATATACCAGTGAATGAGCCACGTTAAGAGAGAGAAACAGACAATGAAAAAGTAAGTCAATGACAATTTCACATGATGAGAAGTGCATGAAGAGCTTCCTTCCCTCCTTCCTTTCTTGCTTTCTAAATAATCCAATCTAAGAGCCACCAGGTGGGTCATGCAGGGTAGGTATGTTATCTGAATGGAGTGGGTATGGGTGGCAACCCAGCAGAACATATAAGAGTGCAAGCTGGGTGAGCAGAACGTTTGCTCAAGATGGCCTGCTGCTGATGGTTAGAGTTCAAGAGGTGAGAGGAAGGCACCCACGAAGGGGGATGATAGTACTGGCCTCATGGCACCTGAAAGGGGTGAACAGAGGTGTCTCTGTGCCATGCGCAGGAGGTGGCAGTGGCAGCAACTTGGCATGGGGATTTTGGAGCCTGAGTCAGTGACAGGCAAGCCAGAATGGGATGTCAGAGCCCAAGAGAAATGAGAAAGGCATCTATGTAGAGGTTTAGGGATTGGTGGTGACAATGGGAGACTAGGTACATATAGAGGGGATTGATCCACTATGGATATCTTGATGATGGGAGGACCAAATTCCTCATTGTTGAGGAAATGAAGGAAAGGAAAAAAACTAGAATTATCCATGTGGTATTGGATTGGAATTGGAGATATAGGTGTGAAATCATGGTTTTCAATATATAAAAATAGATACATACGCTAACAATGAATTTCCTGAGAAAGAAAGAAAGAAATTGATCCCATCTGCAAGAATAATAAAAACAATAAAATACTCAGAAATAAATTTAAACCAAGGTGAAAGATCTCTACTCTGAAAACTACAAAACACTGAAGAAGTCACATATAAATGGAAAGGTATCCTGTGTTCATGGATTGGAAGAATTAATATTGTTAAAATGTCAGTACTACCAAAAGCTATCTATAGATTCAATGCAATGCCTATCAAGATTTCAATGGCATTTTTAAATAGAAATAGACACTCCTAAAATTTATATGGAACCACAGAAGACCTTAAATTGCCAAAGAAATTCTGAAAAACAAGAACAAAGCAGGAGGCATCACACTTCCTGGTTTCCATCTATACTGTAAAACTATAGTGATCAAAATGATATGGCACTGGCATAAAGACAGACAAACAGACCAATGGAACAGAATCCAGAGCCCAGAAATAAGCCCAAGCATATATGGTCAACTAATATTTGACACAGAAGCCAAAAATACTCAATGGAGAAAAGACAGTCATTTAAATAAATGGTGCTGGGACAATTGAATAGTCACATGTAAAATAATGAAACTGGACCCATATATTACACCATTTACAAATATTAACTCAAAATGGATTAAAGACCTAAATGTAAGGCCTGACACCATAAAACACCTATAAGAAAAAATAGAAAAATTTTTATAAGCTTTATAGGGATAAAGCTCCTTGACATGGGCCTTGGTAATGATTTTTTAGATATGACACCTTAAGTACAAGCAACAAAAGCAAAAATAAATAAACAAGTAGCACATCAAACTAAGAAGCTTCTGCGTAGCAAAACAACCAACAAAGTGCAAAGAAAACCTATGGAATGGGAAAAAATATTTGCAAACCATGTTTCTGATAAGAGGTTAATATCCAAAATATATAGAAAAATGTGTGCAACTCAGTAACAAAAATCCCAAATAACCCAATTTAAAAATGGACAAAGGACCTGAATAGACATTTCCCCAAAGAAGATATACAAAAGGTCAACAGGTACATAAAAAGATGTTCAATATCACTAGCCATTAGGTCAGTGCAAATTAAAACCAAAAGGAGATACCACCTCATGCCTGTTGGAATGGCCATCATCAAAACAACATGAGATAACAAATGCTGGCATGGATATGGAGAAGAGGAAACCCCTGTGCACTACTCATGGAATTGTAAATTGGCAAAGCACTATGGAAACAGTATGGAGGATCCTCAAAAAATTAAAAATACATCTATCATATGATCCAGCAATTCCACTTCTGGGAATATATCCAAAGGAAATGAAAACACTAACTCAAAAAGATATCAGCAACTCCATGTTCATAGAAACATTATTTACAACAGCCAAGACATGGAAACAACAAGTGTCCACTAATGGATGAATGAGGATAAAGAATTTATGGTACACACACACACACACACACACACACACACACACACAGGAATACAATTCAGCCATAAAAAATGAGGAAATCTTATCATTTGCAACAATATGGATGGACCTTGAAGGCATTATGCTAGTGAAATAAGTCATCAGACAAAGACAACTACTAGATGATCTCACTTATATGAAGAACAAAAAAGAGAAAAACAAAAAAGCAAATTTATAAAAGAGAAAAAGAGATCAGACTTGTTGAAACCAGAGGCAGAGAGTGGGAGGAGGGAGAATTGGAGGAACGTGTTCAAAAGGTACAAATACCAAGTATCAGATAAATAAGGGATGTAATATACAACATGATGAGCACAGCTAATACTACTATATGATATATAGAAAAGTCATTGAAAAACTAAATCCTGGGAGTTCTCATCACAAGAAAATTTTTTTACTTTCCTTCCTTCTTTCTTTCTTTCTTTTCTTTTTACTGTACCTATATGAGAAGATGGATATTAGCTGAACCTGTTTCAATAATCATTTCACAATATATGTAAATCAAACCATCACACTCTACACTAAACTTACACAGTGATGTATGTCGATTATTTCTCAAAACTGGGAAAAAAAAGATATAGAAGTAAATACACATGTAGATGTACATAGGTAAATGTATATGCATATATAGATATGTACACATATTCCCTATACCTCTCTACTGAAGAGATCTAGCAGTTATGATACTCAATAACAATGAGTACGCTTGATATCAGCACCTTGGTTTCTAAATACCATTTTATACTAAGAATCAGTGGCTTATTCAAGTGCTGGAGCAAGAAAAGTACAAAATGATCCTGGACTATCTTGATGGGCCAGAAAGCAAGGAAGTGCTCAAAGAATGACGGGACATACTGGAAAGATACAAAAAACATCTTGAAGGGCTCCCACTGTAGGTTTGCCAGAATTAGCAAATAAAAAATAGAGAATTCCCACTTAAATTTGTATTTCTGATAAATAGCAAATAACTTAAGTATGTCCATGCAATATTTTAGACATAATTATACTAGAAAATTATTTGTTATTTATCTGAAATTCAAATTTAGCTGAGCGTCCTGAATCTTCTCTGGCAACCCTATCCCACTGCTAAATGTGGGATTCTTTGGGCATCCAAATACATGAGAGTAATGGATTATAACCCATTGAATAAAATAGGAATCCATGAAACCATAGTGATTCAAATAAACAAATGGGAAAATAGAAAGCTTTTTCCCTATTGTGGAATGCCAAACAATATCCGTGGAATTGAAACAGATTGAAAGTGATGGAAATAGAAAATTATCATCTGGCAACTATTACAATAATTTAGCCAAGAAACATCAATGAATGCTGAAACTAGTGGGTAAAAGTTTGATGAGGAATAGGATATTTACACCTCAAATGTGGTATTCCTGATAAAAATTAATAACCAGAGCCTAATCAGACAAAAAGATTTAGAGACATTCTACAAAATAGCTGGCTTATAGTCTTCAAACATATCAATGTCTTAAAAAAAAACAAACCAAGGTCCTGGAAGTCAGAAAAGATTGAGGAACTGTTCCACATTGAAAGAGATTAAAGAGATATGACAACTAAATCCAACTCATGATCCTGGACTGGATCTTTCTGATACAAAGGAGATAAATTGGAACAGCTGTAAAACTTGGTGACTAAATGGAAGTAATGTATCAATGTTAATTTCTTGATTTTGATGGTTTTATTATAGTCATTGTAGGAATTGTATACCAAAACACCAGGACTGATGGGGCATCATGTTGGCAATTTCCTCTCAAATGGTTCGGGAAAAAAGTTCTCTGTACTATCATTGCAAGATTTTTGTACGTTAGAATTTATTTAAAGTAAATTAAAAAATATATCACTAGTATTAAAAGCAACATAAAAGGAAGGAAAGCTTTTTTTTTAAATAGTAAAGCAGTTTGTCACATAGACCTATTAACCATGTACACTTTCTATACCTTTCTGTCCAGCTTAACCTAGTGCTTATTAAGCATTTTATCCGATGCAAAGTGTATGATACAGTTCTTGTGTGCCACGATTTTATAATCTATAGAGGATCTAGGGCTTATATACAGTAAGAGAAACTATTCAATCTGGACAGTTTATGAGAGGTGCTAACTGAGTTATATATTCAACACAGGCAAAGCTGGGTAAAGTCTTTCAGCTAGCATGTGCTGTCAGCCTGCTGGGGAAGGTGGGTTTCTATTGAAGACCACAGGAAAAGAGAGAGGAAAAAGAATTTGGAACCAGACAGGGAAGAACCTTAGATGCTCAAACAATAGTGATCCTTCAAAGTCTTCAAAGGAGAGGAGCCCTAATTACCTGCTGGGTCCCTATTAGGAGCTGACCGTGTCAGTCAAGGTGTATGATAACAAGAGGGTCAACTAGGGTGAGTAGTAGCAGGAGGAACTGAATGGAAAAGTGGAGGCCACCAAAACAGTACGTGAAAAAGAAACAAGCTTGGTCCTCTTTAGTCTAAAGCACAGGTCAGCATGTTTCCTATAAAGAGCCAGATAGTAAATATTTTCTGCTTTGGAGGTCAAACAGTAGCAACTACCCAACTCCGCCACTGTGGTGCCAGAGCAACCAGACTATGCTTAGACAAATAAATAGGCATGGCTGTATTCCAATAAACCTGTATTTACAACAGCAGTCATGTGGCTCAGATGTGGCCCATAGACCATGTTTGCTGACCCTTGGTTGAGGTGTCTGATCCACAAAACTTCCTCAAAGCCAGCAAAGAAGTGTCTGTTGCTCCAGACTACTAAAATGGAGTCTTACATAAAGGAACATAATCATGGGAATAGCATCCCATCACCTTTGTCATATTCAATTGGTTAAAAGTAAGGCCCAGGTTCTGCCCACACTCAAGGGGAGTGGATTATACAAGGGTGTGACTCTTTAGGGGTCATCTGAGGGTGTGTCTGCCATACTGCTTTCATGGCTTAACTCACTGCGTTCTTCCCATTTCACCTCCAGTGCCTCCTCTGATGCCTGTCTGGTGCCTGCTTTCAAACCCTGATCTGTCTGCTCCACACATCATCTGAGCTCTCTCTCACCCACTTCCTGATCACCTTTTACACTGCATTTCCATCACCTCCATACAATGCAATCTAACTGTCCACTTAATCTTCTCTTCTCTACGGTTAAGTCACTAATCCTTGACTCCATTAGCCCCTCTGTTTAGTGGGCAAATGCAACATGGGTAAAATGAAACTGATGTTCTTATGCTGAATACCACCTCCTTCTGGATTTTTTACTCACCTCAGTGATGTGATCATTCTTCAAGTCACCTGAAGTCAAAACCAGATAGTTATCTTGAAGTGAATTCTGCCAAAAAGCACACAAGTCTGGAAGAGGACTCTGAGACTCAGAAAGGAAAGCAGCTCAGCCAACACCTTGGGGGACCCTGAGCAGAGGCCCAAGGTAAGCCATGCCAGGACTCGTGACCTAGGGAAACTCTGAGCTAATAAAGGTGTGTTGTTTTAAGCCTCTAAGCTTGTGGTAATTTGTTATGCAGCAATAGGAAACTAATACAGATGATTAGGAACAAGGCATCCCAGATGGTGGTATTGTTTCAGATGGTAATTAGTGTCCAGGTCTGCTTCTGTTTGCCAATTGATGACTATTCATTGTCTTTGGAGACTCAAGCCTAGAAATGCCTCAGATAATACTAGCTTTTTACATTTTCTTCTCTCTTTTCACATAATGGGTATGAGGTAGAAAGACACCATACCAAAATTGTTCTACCTAACGTTGAATTTGACTTTATTGTGACAATGACACTCAGCATTCTATACCACCATTGAGACATCAGACAAAAACCCTATCAATTTCTCAGAAAGAAGAATACATAATGTAGAAATTGGCATGCCAAAGATAAACAATGAAGTGCAGGAATGAAGCACTTGAGGTCAGGACTGAAATGGGCATCAAATTATTCTTCAGCCATCCTCGCCTCTTCTGAGGAATGTCAACAGTGTAAAAGCAAGCCGGCAACAGACTTCAGAGGAATTCAGACTTGTCTCCAGTTCTTGGAAAATGGAATACAATGTACTAAGTACCATCTTAATTACCCTTGTTACTTAACAGCACAACAATAAACAGAACAAATGAACAATTCTTTAATATAGATTTTGGATCATTACGCACCAAACATTCTATATCAGAATGCAAGTTTCTATACTAGAAAAAGCATAGCTGAAAAAAGGAAACCCTAGCCAATCACTCAGAAAGCACTAATACATATTGGCCAAATCCAACATAGGCTGAGCGACACTTAACAGACTGAAGGGCTCAAAAGAGCAACTTCATGGGGAAAAAAGTATGCACTTGCCTCACAAGAGTCAACAGTACATAATCTCTGCATTTTAGTTAATGTAATTGTTTTTTTAAAAAGAGGCATCTTTATATATATTAACATGGACAATGTTCAAGGTAAAGTACAGTTTTGTATAATGTGGCCCTACTTTTGTTGAGAGAGAGAGAGAGAGGGAAACAGACAGAGAGAGACAGAAGACAATTAGGCAGCTATTCACCAAACTTTGTTCTCCACTTCTTGCATATAATAGAATTATACCCATAATAGCTATACCTAGGCATATGGCTACCCAGCCACACCTCAGTTCCTGGCCCCCTTTATAGTTAAGTAAGGCCATGCAATTAAGTTCTTGCCCAAACCTGTCCTTTAAGTCAGGGTGTGTGCCTCCTTCATGCTGTGTTTCACTCTTTCCAACTAGATGGAATGGTGACTGCCCAGAGTGACCCGGAGGACCATGTGATGAAAACGGTAAAGCCACCATCAGCCTGGGCATCCAAAGGACTGACTACCTGGAGCAGAGTTGCCCTCCAACCTAGACTACACACATCAAACATAGACATGAAGAAAAAATAAATCCCATTATTCTTTAAAGCACTGAATTATTGTGGTCTCACTGCAGCTTAGCCAACCTTAACTTACATGTGCATTATAATATAAAAAGTTTGTCACATAATATATGTGTCTGTATATGTATTGAAAATGTTTGCAAACATATTCAACAAACTGTTAACAGTAGCTATTTCTGGGGAATTGACATGGTGATGAGGAAGGGGAATTATTGGGTGGATTAAAAGAGTAATACCTTTAAATCTCCTGGCCAGAGCCTATCCCTAACGCTCAGACTCAGTCCTGAGAACTAGGCTCAGCCAATCAGACGCTCCTGACCAGCACTTTGAATTGGTAGAGAGTGACATCAGGTCAGAGGGTACTGAGAGATTATTCATGGTGGCAACACTAGCCTGAGTCTAGCAGGAGTGGTGGCAAGTATTCAAAGATGAAGTTTCCTTACCTGACTACTCCTCGGTGTGACCAGGTTTGTGTTGTCAAATACCAATGGCTTTGGATATGGAAAATAAAGTCAGATTCTGGAGGGTGTCTGGGCCCTAAACAGGTTGGCAGAGAGTTAAGCTGTGGGGTCCAGATGTAATAGCAAGAAGAATCACTCAGTATAGAAATGAGACAAACATGTTGGCAAATATGGCAAGACCTAGGTTCTACATTCAAATACAAAAAATATTTAACAGAAATTCACATCAAATTATCAAATTGATCACAAAAAGGGGTGTATAAGATTTCCCATGTAAAACTGGATAACATTTCTTAAATTAAGTCAGGATTTCTTAACATATACACCTTTGGAGTCATATCATTTTTTGTTGTGCACATTGTACAATATTTATCAGCATCCCTAGGATCTATTCACTAGATGCCAGTAGCACACCCTCCTTCCTCACACTCCCCAATTGTGACAACCAAAAATCTCTCCATATACTGCCAGATGTCCTCTGGGGGGGAAAATCCTTCCCTCCCACACAAGTTGAGAACCACTGTAT
This sequence comes from Smutsia gigantea, assembly GCA_032199065.1. NCBI lineage: Eukaryota > Metazoa > Chordata > Mammalia > Pholidota > Manidae > Smutsia > Smutsia gigantea. The sequence continues at coordinate 38,119 of JAVSCE010006719.1, forward strand.
TAAGTGAACTAACAAAAATCACTGCTTTCCCTCTGTTTTCTTTTAAAATCCCACAAAATGGCCAGACCATTTTGGATATAACTGAGCATTGGCTCACGCAATTAATATGCCTGGACATGCTTTAAAAACTTGTGGCTGACACAAGCTGAGCAGTATAGTCATTAAGGGAGATTACTGAAGCAGGATTCAGAAGGTGGTGGCAAATGGGCCTAATAAGTATGACTCCATTTGAACAGGATAAATATGAGTTTATTCACTTGAGCCCAGACCACCAACAGCAAATTATAGGATGGACAGACACATGATTTAGCTTCAGCAAGTGTGAAAAGAAGTTCTGCAAGAGAAAACTGCAACAAGATTACCAAAAGGAGTGATACTTTCAGAGTCATTTTATACAAACTCCTGACAGTTGTGTAGGTTGACCAGTCAGGTTGGCCAGTCATAGGTTTGGCTGTGGGAGTTGGTCAGACTTTGAAGGACTCACAAGGAAGTCTGGAAGTGTCATAACCCAAGGTGCTGATGGTCACAGGCTCTAGCTCTGATTACAGAAGGGATTTTTTGTAACCAACCCACCCTCTGTGTACTTATCTGGGGCCTTTTGCTGAAGAGGTAGGAGCTGAAAGTAGATCAAAGGCTCATACTGCTGCCTATTTTTATCTTAATGATTATCTTTCTATGTCTAAAGAAATGACTTAGATAATTGGAAGTTAATGATTCATTAAAGAACCAGTCTTTTTTGTGTAATAATAATAACCAATCACAAAAAATGAAATTAAATCAGTAATTTTAAAATGTCCCAATAAACAAAACTTCAGGACTATATAGCTTCACAGGTTAATTCTACCAAACATTTAAAAAAGTGTTAGTACCTATCCTCATATTATTCCAAAAAATGGAAGAGAAAGGAATGCTTACAAACTCATTTTATTAGGCTGGCATTACCCTGATGCCAAAGACAGAGACACCACACACACACACACACACACACACACACACACACACACACACACACAATTACAGGCCAATATCCCTGATGAACATAGGTGCAATAATCTTCAATGGAATATTAGCAAACTGAATTCAACAATACATTAAAAGAATCATACATCACGATCAAGTGGGATTTGGTCCAGGGATGCAAGGATGGTTCAATATCCACAAATCACTGTGATACACCACATTAACAAAACCAGGGATAAAAATCAAATGATCATCTCAATAGATACAGAAAAAACATCTAACAAAATTCAACATCCAGTTGTTATAAAAACTCTCAACAAAGTGGTGTGTAAAGAAACATACCTCAACATAATGAAGGCCATGTATGGCAAACCCATAGCTAACATCATATTCATCAGTAAAAAGCTAAAATCTTCTCCTCTGAAATGAGGAACAAGACAAGGATGCCTACTCCTGACACTTTTATTCAATATAGTATTGGAAGTCTTAGCACAGCACTTAGGCAAGAAAAAGAAATAAATGGCATCCAAACTGGAAAAGAAGAAGTTAACTCTCATTTGCAGATGACATGATGCTATATATAGAAAACTCTAGACACACCATCAAAAAACTATTAAAATAAATGAACTCAGTAAAGTTGCAGGATACAGAAATCAGTTGAATTTTATACATTAATAATGAGCTATCAGAAAGAGAAATTAAGAAAGCAATCCCATTTACAATTGTATCAAAAAGAATAAAATACCTAGGAATAAATTTAACCAAGGAGGTGAAAGACCTGTACTCTGAAAACTATAAGAATTGATGAAAGAAATTAAAGATGACACAGATAACTGGAAAGAGATACCACGCTTATGGACTGGAAGAACTATTATTATTAAAATGTCCATAAAATCCAAAGCAATCTACAGATTCAATGAAATACCCATCAAAATACCAATGACATTTTTCAGAGTAGAACAAAAAAAAATCCTAAAATTTATATGGAAGTACAAAAGACCCCAAATAGTGAGAGCAATCTTGAGAAAGAAGAGCAAAGATAGTGGTGTCATGCTCCCTGATTCCAAAGTATATTACAAAGCTATAGTAACCAAAACAGTATAGTACTGGCATGAAAACAAATATAAAGATCAATAGAAAAGAATACAGAAGCCATAAACAAACCCACACATATATGGTCAATTAATCTATGACAAAGGAAGTAAGAATATACAATGGGGAAAAGACAGTCCCTTCAATAAATGGTGTTGAAAACTGGATAGCTACATGCAAAAGAATGAGACTGGACCACTACCTTATATCATATACAAAAATTAATTCAAAATGGATTAAAGACTTGAACATATATGCCTTAAACTCATAAAACTCCTAGAAGAAAACATGGACCATATGCTCTTTGAAATTGGTCTTAGAAACATTTTTTTGGACTAGTCTCCTTAGGCAAAGGCAACAAAAGCTAAAATAAACAAATGGGATTATATTAAACTGAAAAGCTTTTGCACAGCAATGGAAACCATCAACAAAATAAAAAGACAACCTACAGAAGAGGAGAAGATATTTATGAATCATTCACCCAAAAAGGGTTTAATATCCAAAATATATAAAGAACTTAAATAACATGCTATCAAAAAAACAAACAATCCAATTAAAAAACAGGCAGAAGACTTGAATAAATATTTTTCTAAAGAAGACATACAGATGGCCAACAAGGACATGAAAAGATGCTCAACATTACTAATCATCAGGAAAATGCAAATCAAAACCACAATGAGATATCATCTCACACCTGTCAGATTGGCTATTATCAAAAAAACCCCAAAAAGTAACAAGAATTGGTGAGAATGTGGAGAAAAGGGAACGGTGTATACTGTTGGTGGGAATATAAATTGGCATATCCACTATGGAAAACAGTTTGGAGATTCCTTAAACAATTAAAAATAGAACTACCATATAATCCAACAATCCCACTACAGGGTATTCATATGAAGAAAATGAAAATGCCAATTCAAAGAGATATATAGGAATATATATATATATATAATGGAATATTATTCAGACATAAAAAGAATGGCATCTTGCCATTTGTGACATCATGGATGGACCTAGAGGGCATTGTGCTAAGTGAAAGAAGTCAGACAAAGAAAAGCAAACACTGTATGATTTTACATATGTTTGGAATTTAAACAAAACAAACAAAACAAAAAGAGACTCATAGAGACAGAGAACAAGGTGGTGGCTTCCAGAGAGGAGGAAGATGGGGAGACAGATAAAATCAGTGAAGTAGATTAAGAGGTACAAACTTCCAGTTGTAAAATAAGTCATGGGTATGTAATATACATCATAAGGAATCTAATCAATAATACTGTAATAACTTTGGTGACAGATGGTAATCACATTTATTGTGGAGATCATTCCATAATGTATAAAAATATTGAACCATTATGATATACACCTGAAGTTAATAGGATATTGTATGTCAACTGTACTTCAATTTAATAAATAAACAAAATGTTTAGAGGTATTGGCAAAAAATAGACAAATCTCTCACATATAAGAGAACTGAGAATAAGAATTTTATAACTAGTACAACAATTTTAATTTATTTAGGAGACACTGGAATAAAAATACTCATAACAATATAGGGAACTCCAGGCAGCTTCAGAACCTATATTCACATTTGTACAATAAGATTTAAGTCAAGTAAAAACTGAATGACATCATATAACACTATGTGAATAAATGTCTCAAGTGAAGAGAACAGAGAAAAGAGGCAGGGAATTCAGCCATCATGTGACACAGGGGAATATAGACACATACCCCTGAAAGAGCCTGTCCCTTAGTTATTGTATCTGTGGTATCAAAAGGACACACTTATTGCCTCCTCAACAGCAAGTCTCCAACTCCTACCCACTGCTTGCTTTTCCTTCTGGCAGAGACTTGCCTCCTATTAAGGGCAAAAATGCCAGATACTCATACTAACTTTTCCAGACTCCTCTACAATGTAAATATGGGTACATGACCCAGTGTTAACAAATGAGACCTGAGGGGAAGTTTGCCAGGGGACTTCTGGGAAAGTCTTTCTTTAAAAATAACAAGGGCGTAAATACCCTCTTTTATTCACTGTATCCTGAGAGACCTATGCAACAAGGACTGAGAGTAGCCTTTGGCCAACTGCCAGTGAGAAACTGAGGCCATCAGTCCAACATTTCTTGAGGAACTGAATTCTGCCAACAACCAGGGTGAGTTTATAAATGGATCATTCTCCAGTTGAGTCTTCAGATAAGACCCCTGCTCAGGCTGCCACCTTGATTGCAGCCTTGTAAAAGACCCTGAAGTAGAGCAATCAGCTAAGCTGTGTCCAGACTCCTGACCTACCAAAACTGTGAGATAATAAACTGTATTACTTTAAGCCACTAAGTTAGTGGTAATTTGTTACATAGCAATACATAACTAATATAATGTCTATGTGAGATAAGAAAGGTCCTTACTGGGTAAGCAACTTTCAATCATGTATTCCTTTACGTGCAGCCAAAAGCAGCCTGGCTGATACACAGGGAGATTTTTTTGTGCAGATCCTGTCTTTTTGTTCTTGTAATATTTCATTAGCATAATAATAAGCAACTGCCTATTATAAGATTTATTATATCTGCTATTATAAGTCTCAAAAAAAGCTATTGTGCTTACTCTATATTCAAATGAACAAGCAAGACTCACAGAATCATCATGTTCTCTTCGTTAGCATTGACATTTGAGAGTGATTCATTTTGGTTAAATGCATTCGATGATCTTGAACTAGCAAAAAACTTGTCATACTTAATAATGCCATTTTTACAGCACTCATACAGACATCTTCTATATTTGTGTTACTAAAACCAAAGCAAAAATTGGATCTAAGTCCAGTGGGGTTGTCAGGGTAGAAAAACTCTAAGACCCAACTCAAGACCCATCTGTATTCTCCCTGCCTCAAGCTCTTAGGCTACTCTTTCGTTTCTCTGAACTTCAATTCCATCCTAACCACGGTGGGGGTCGGGGGATGGGTAACACTCATCTAAGTAAATGGTAGAAAATTAACCAATTTTTTTTTATCCACTTGATTATATTAAAGCATTTCCTGAGGTGGGCGGGGATTTTTAAGAGGGCAATATATTGTCCCAGTTCTCGAAGACTATTTTATTGTCGGGAAATAAACCTATACACACTACACACATAGGTGATCCCAATTATTTCTGGCCATGTTTTGAAGCCATTTGGTAAAAAAGTATTTTTTAGAAGCATTTAAAAATGAACATACTCAGCTGCATTTGGTCAGGGTCCCTAGGCACCCATGGACTAAGTAATATCTAGGAAAACACTTGTCCCTTTCCCTGTCCCAGTAACATTTTAAAATAACATCCTGGAATGAGGTATTTCTTTTGTAATATTTTCTGGCTGTGTCTACGGAATTCCAAAACAAGTGAATGCTAAAACATTCAGGCAAAGCAGGTACTTGGCACTTTAAGAATTGGTTGTTTTATTTACTTTATCTTTTCTCCCCCTAAGGCACTGAGTCAAGCCGATTTTTGTGCGTTGACATAACCTTCATGTTTATAATTGAATTCGGGGTCATTCATCTTTAAGCCAGTCATGCTTTTAATTGGAAGACGCTTATGAAATTTACATTTATGAAAATGTTTTCTCAACCTCATCAGGCAGGGTTTTTCTTCCTTCTACACACATCATAGACCTCTCTTTTTCTATTAATTCATATATCTTCAAAATAGCAGTCCTATGCTTCTCCACTCCTCTCCTTTCCTAAACAAAATGGCCTCTCCTCATTCTCCTTCTCAGTGTCCCTCCAGGGGCCTCTATGAGTCACAGAGCCTCTGAATTTTTCTCTAGTAATTCCTCTTCAGAGAGCAAAGGGTTCCCTGCCTTTTAGGTGCTTATAAAAAGGTCTGTTCACATCTCCTTGTTATCCTGGGCTCCAGGATCCCTGACCTCTGGTTCCCAAGGTTAATGTTCTCAGTTATTCATCTGTCTCCATATTGCCTGAAGGGGCTGTGATCCTGCCTCTCCCAGACCCTGCTGGGTGCAAATGGGAAGAGGAAGGAGCTGCATGGAGGTCTGCCCCTGGACCAAGGCCATCTTTACATTCTGAGGCATCTGCCTTTGCCAAGGATGATTTCAGCTGGAAACAATCTTGAAGTGGGAAGACTTACTGAGCTATAGTTCGCAGTTTTCTGTGTGTGCATACCAGGCGTCCTCTCACAGGCAGATTTCAGGCCTCCATCACTGGTTGTTTTATTTGCTTAATTTTCTCATTTCAAGAGTACTACTACTTTCCAGCTGAGTCTTTAGCATAGGAGGATATCCAAAGAAGGGAGGAAATTGCCTTGTCATATGGAAATACTTCCCTGTAGGTGATGTTATAAAATGAAAGAATTTAAAAGGGCATTAAGAGTCATCGTGTTCACTTTTTCTTCTTTTTTACTCTGCGAATAAATGTTTATTGGGCCCTTCCTTTGGAAGGCCACGGTCAGTGTGGTGTGTCTACCTGCCTCATCTGCGAGGCTCCCACTCTGTGTCTGTGTCTCCTCCCATCACGTAACCAACCACACTACTACGCTGCACCCTCCCAAGAACAAAACGTCCGTTTCCCAAGCACATGTTTCAAACCTCATTAAATCCCACAGCTTAAGATTCAGAAGCATTTTTTTTTCAAAATGAAAGTAACAGTATATCACTTAGAAAAATCACATGGAGGGCATTTACAGAACCTCCAGTTGGGTTCGACACTTAACTACAATGAAAACTCTCTCCCATAAGCCTGAATTCTAATGCACACAAAGACGGCAATGGGAAAATGCACATTAATGCCATAACATCACACGTGGTACCCACCAGAACACTCACAAGAGTAGCTGACATGAAACAGCAGACAGGGGAGGTATTGGTAAGGCTGTGAAACTCTTGGAAATCTAATACAGGAGTCAGAAAACTTTCTATAAAGGGCCAGAGAGTAAATGTTTTCAGCTTTGTGGACCATGTAGTCTCTTTCACAAACACTCAACTCTGTCCATGTCACACAAAAACAGACATAGAAAATATATACGAAGTGAGTGAGTTTGTGTTCAAATAAAACTTTACTTATAAAAACAGGCCTTCAGGCCATAGTTTGCAGATTCCTGGTCTAATACATCATCAGTGATAATATAAATTCATACAAGCACACATATGTATATTGTACATGTGTATATATATATACATATATATGTATTTACATATATTAAATCTCAGCAATTCCATTTCTAGATATATACACATGTGGTACATCAATGTATTCACTAAAACACACGTACACGAGTGTACATAAAGCACAACATGTAATAGTCATAAGCTGGAAATAAGTCAAAAGTTCAATAGTAGGACAGATAAGTAAATTGTGGGATATTCATACAATGGAATCTCGCACATCATTAAAGTAAATGTATTACAACTTCATGTGGACAGCCTCCATGAATCTCAAAACAATAATGTTAAAGCCAGATGCAAAATAATATATAACATGGGATTACATTTATATAAAGCGCAAAACGACATGGTTAGAAGCTGGGACAGTGTTGACCTTTGGTGGATGGGAGCAGATAGTGCCTGTAAGAGGGGGTATGAGGGCTCTCGGGGGTTCTGTTTCTGACGATGCTCCATTTTTTGATTGGGTGCTGGCTACATGGGTGGGTCCACTTACGAAAATGGAGCCAGGTATGCATCATGATTTATATGCTTTTCTCCATGTATTTTATATATCAATAAAATGATTACAAATAAAACCTGTCGAGATTTGTTCAATAACCCACATAGTTCAAATATCACTTCATCACTGAACCTTTCCCTGTGGCCCTGGGACAGAATTAATCACTTACTCCTCAGAGTTCCCATGGTACATTGCACACTCCTGAACTCTGTCTATGAATTTGTGATTATTTGTATGCCTTGTTGCTGGAGCTAGACTCTTTGCTGCTTGAGGACAGGGAGCATGTTTTAGTCACCTTTGTGTGCCCAAAGACTAACACATTGGATGATCCAAAGAAGAACAGAAATGAATGCTACTGAATGAACTCAAGAAAGCACTTTGGGTGCTCATCAGACAACTCCACTATGAATTGATTACTGTTTGGACCTTGCCAAAAACTCTCTGAAGTAACTGATAATCCAGAGAGAGGGTCCCAGAGTCTGATGGAAATGATAACCATCTCTCTCTCCTGGATCTTCAGGGACTCTACCTCTTATTTGTTAGATCACAAGCAAGGAAAATTTCAGATCATATTTGTTCAACTCCTCAAAGAAATGCCTTTAGGAGTTCCGGGAAGATGGTGGTGTGAGCAGGGCGGCAGAAATCTCCCAAAACCATGTATTTCTATGAAAATACAGCAAATACAACTATTCCTAAAAGAGAGACCAGAAGACACAGGACAGCACACAGCCTGCATCTGCACCTGAGAAGACTCGGCACCCCGCAAGGCGGGTAAGATACGGAGCCGTGTCCCGGCAGGACCCGAGCACTCCCCCACCCCAGTGCACTGGTGCAAGGAGAGGATTCAGAGCCGGAGGGAGTGGCAGTGCAGGCCCGCCAAATAACCAGCCCTGGTGATCTGCGCCAGAAGCAATGACACACTTCGTGCGGTGTATCAGAGATTGGAGAGACAGAGGTGCAGGATCCAAGACAGCAGGTCCACTCAGTCAGCTCCCCAGGACAAAAGAAAAGCATGCACTTTTTAGGGGTCTTAAAGAGACGGGCACAATGGAGGAGCAGGATCTTCCCAGTGCACTCAGCCAAGCAGGCTTGGAGTCCTGGGGAATTTCGGTCCCCTTGGACTGTGGCTGGGAAAAACAGTCACACTGAGACTTCCCACAGAAATTAGCAGCCTCCCATTCGTTCCCTCCCCGGCCAGAGTCACAAAGGGCCCAGCAGAGCAGCATGGCCTGGTGGAACGGCCATGGCTGTGGAATAGTTAAGCAGCAGCGCCACCTACAACATCCTCACAGAAACTACACCCAGCAGGCGTTTTTGTTTTTTTTTCTATTTTTTTCCCTTTCTTCTTTTTTTCTTTTTCTGACCACTTCTATTGACATGAAAAGACAGAGGAATATAGTACAACCAAAGCTTACCCAGACAACCCCAGAGAGGGAGCCTGATGGGATGGACATGCACAATCTTCCTGAAAAAGAATTCATAATAAAAGTCAGAACCATGCTGATGGATCTACAGAGAAATATGCAAGAGCTAAGGGAGGAAGTGAGGGAAGTGAGGAAAGGCAACGCAGAGATGAGACAAGCAATCGAGGGGCTTAGCAGCAGACTGGACGAGATGCAAGAGACTGTTAATGGAATAGAAATCAGAGAACAGGAATACAGAGAAGCTGAGGCAGAGAGATATAAAAGAATCTCTAGGCATGAAAGAATATTAAGAGAACTGTGTGACAATCCAAACGGAACAATACTCACATTATAGGGGTACCAGAGAAAGAAGAGAGAGAAAAAGGGATAGAAAGTGTCTTTGAAGATATAATTGCTGAAAACTTCCCCATGCTAGGGAAGGAAATAGTCTCTCAGTCCATGGAAGCCCACAGATCTCCCAACACAAGGGACGCAAGGAAGACAACACCAAGACACATAATAAGTAAAATGGCAAAGATCAAAGATAAGGACAGAGTATTAAAGGCAGCTAGAGAGAGAAGAAACATCACCTACAAAGGAAAATTCATCAGACTTCTCAAAAGAAACCTTACAGGCCAGAAGAGAATGGCATGATATATTTAACGTAATGAAACAGAAGGGCCTCGAACCAAGAATACTGTATCCAGCACGATTATCATTTAAATTTGAGGGAGGGATTAAACAATTTCCAGAGAAGCGAAACCTAAGGGAATTTGCCTCCCATAAACCACCTCTTCAGGATATCTTAAAGGGAATGCTCTAGATGGAAGCACCCCTAAGGCCAAAAAGAGGTCACCAGAGAAAATAAAATCATAGCAAAGAAAGCAGACCATACAAACACAATGAATAAAGGCAAATGAAGAAATAAAGGGAAAGAATAAAACACCTAGTATATAAAGAATGGAGGAGGAAGAATAAGAAGGGAGAGAAGTAAAGAATCACCAGACTGTGTTTACAATAACTTAACAAGAAAATTAAGTTAGACTGTTAGATAGTAGAGAAGCTACCCTTGAAGCTTTGGTAACCATGAATCTAAACACAGCAATGGCAATAAGTACATATCTATCGATAATCACCCTAAATGTAAATGGACTGAATGCACCAATCAAAATACACAGAGTTATTGAATGGATAAAAAACCAAGACCCATCTATATGCTGCATACAAGAGACTCACCTCAAGCCCAAAGATAAACACAGACTAAAGGTGAAGGGCTGGAAAAAGATATTTCATACAAACAAGGAGAAAAAAGCAGGTGTTGCAGTACTTGTATCAGACAAAATAGACTTCAAAACGAAGAAAGTAGCAAGGGATAAAGAAGGACATTACATAGTGATAAATGGGTCACTCCAACAAGAGGATATAACCATTTTAAATATATATGGACCCAACACAGGAGCGCTGCCATATGTGAAACAAATACTGACAGAATTAAAGGAGGAAATAGAAAGCAATGCATTCATTTTAGGAGACTACAACACACCACTCCCTCCAAAGGACAGATCAAACAAACAGAAAATAAGTAAAGACACAGAGGCACTGAACAACACACTAGAACAGCTGGACCTAACAGACATCTACAGAACTCTACACCAAAAGCAGCAGGATACACATTCTTCTCAAGTGCACATGGAACGTTTTCCAGAATAGACCACATACTAGGCCACAAAAATAACCTCAGTAAATTCAAAAAGACTGAAATCCTACCAACCAACTTCTCAGATCAGAAAGGTATAAAACTAGAAATAAATTTTATAAAGAAATCAAAAAGGCTCACAAATATATGACTTAACAACATTCTCCTAAATAATCAATGGGTCAACGACCAAATCAAAGAATATATGGAGACTAATGACAACAACAACACAAAGCCACAACTTCTGTGGGATGCAGCAAAGGCAGTTCTAAGAGGAAAGTATATTGCAATCCAGGCCTATTTAAAGAAGGAAGAACATTCACAAATGAATAGTCTAAACGCACAATTACTGAAATTGGAAAAAGAAGAACAAATGAGGCCCAAAGTCACTAGAAGGAGGGACATAATAAAGATCAGAGAAGAAATAAATAAAATTGAGAAGAATGAAACAATAGAAAAAATCAATGAAACCAAGAGCTGGTTCTTTGAAAAAAATAAACAAAACAGATAAACCCCTAGCCAGACTTATTAAGAGAAAAAGAGAATCTACACACATAAACAGAATCAGAAATGAGAAAGGAAAAATCACGACGGACCCCACAGAAATACAAAGAATTATAAGAGAATATTATGAGAATCTATATGCTAACAAGCTGAAAAACCTAGAAGAAATGGACAACTTCTTAGAAAAATACAACCTTCCAAGACTGACCAAGCAAGAAACAGAAAAACTAAACAGACCAATCACCAGCAACGAAATTGAATCGGTAATTAAAAAATGACCCAAGAACAAAACCCCCGGGCCAGATGGATTCACCTCTGAATTCTACCAGACATATAGAGAAGAAATAACACCCATTCTCCTTAAAGTGTTCCAAAAAAAAAATAGAAGAGGAGGGAATACTTCCAAACTCATTCTATGAAGCCAGCATCACTCTAATACCAAAACCGGGCAAAGACCTCACCAAAAAAGAAAATTACAGACCAATATCCCTGATGGACATAGATGCAAAAATACTCAACAAAATATTAGCAAACCGAATTCAAAAATACATCAAGAGGATCATACACCATGATCAAGTGGGATTCATCCCAGGGATGCAAGGATGGTACAACATTCGAAAATCCATCAACATCACCCACCACATCAACAAAAAGAAGAACAAAAACCACATGATCATCTCTATAGATGCTGAAAAGCATTTGACAAAATTCAGCATCCATTCATGATTAAAACTCTCAACAAAATGGGTATAGAGGGCAAGTATCTCAACATCATAAAGGCCATATATGACAAACCCACAGCTAACATCATACTTAACAGCGAGAAGCTGAAAGCTTTTCATCTAAGATCAGGAACAAGACAGGGATGCCCACTCTCTCCACTGTTATTCAACATAGTACTGGAGGTCCTAGCCATGGCAATCAGACAAAACAAAGACATACAAAGCATCCAGATTGGTAAAGAAGAAGTCAAATTGTCACTATTTGCAGATGACATGATATTGTACCTAAAAAACCTCAAAGACTCCACTCCAAAACTACTAGAACTAATATCTGAATTCAGCTAAGTGGCAGGATACAAAATTAACACACAGAAATCTGTTGCTTTCCTATACACTAACGATGAACTAACAGAAATCAGGAAAACAATTCCATTCACAATTGCATCAAAAAGAATAAAATACCTAGGAATAAACTTTACGAAGGAAGTGAAAGGCCTGTACTCTGAAAACTACAAGGCACTCCTAAGAGAAATTAAAGAGGACACTAACAAATGGAAATGCATCCCATGCTCTTGGCTAGGAAGAATAAATATTGTCAAAATGGCTATACTACCTAAAGCAATCTACAGATTCAATGCAATCCCTATCAAAATACCAACAGCTTTCTTCAATGAACTGGAACAAACAATTCTAAAATTCATATGGAACCACAAAAGACCCCGAATAGCCAAAGCAATCCTGAGAAGGAGGAATAAAACAGGGGGAATTACTCTCCCTGACTTCAAGCTCTACTACAAAGCCACAGTAATCAAGACAATTTGGTATTGGCACAAAAACAGACCCACAGACCAGTGGAACAGAATAGAAAATCCAAACATTAACCCAAACATATACAGTCAATTAATATTTGATAAAAGTGCCTTGGATATACAATGGGGAGATGACAGCCTCTTCAGCAGCTGGTGTTGGAAAAACTGGACAGCTACATGTAAGAGAATGAAACTGGACTACTGTCTAACCCCATACACAAAGGTAAACTCAAGGTGGATCAAAGACCTGAATGTAAGTCATGAAACCATAAAACTCTTAGAAAAAAATATAGGCAAAAATCTCTTGGACATAAACATGAGCAACTTCTTCATGAACATATCTCCCCTAGGCAAGGGAAACAAAAGCAAAAATGAACAAGTGGGACTATATCAAGCTGAAAAGCTTCTGTACAGCAAAGGACACCATCAGTAGAACAAAAAGACATCCTACAGTATGGTAGAATATATTCATAAATGACGTATCTGATAAGGGGTTGACATCCAAAATATATAAAGAACTCACGCACCTTAACAAACAAAAGCAAATAATCCAATTAAGAAATGGGCAGAGGACATGAATAGACACTTCTCCAAAGAAGAAATTCAGATGGCCAACAGGCACATGAAAAGATGCTCCACATCGCTAATCATCAGAGAAATGCAGATTAAAACCACAATGAGATATCACCTCACACCAGTGAGGATGGCCAACATCCAAAACACAAACAACAACAAATGTTGGCGAGGATGTGGAGAAAAGGGAACCCTCCTACACTGCTGGTGGGAATGCAAATTAGTTCAACCATTGTGGAAAGCAGTATGGAGGTTCCTCAAAAAACTCAAAATAGAAATACCATTTGACCCAGGAATTCCACTCCTAGGAATTTACCCTAAGAATGCAGCAGCCCAGTTTGAAAAAGACAGATGCACCCCTATGTTTATTGCAGCACTATTTACAATAGCCAAGAAATGGAAGCAACCTAAGTGTCCATCAGTAGATGAATGGATAAAGAAGAAGTGGTACATATACACAATGGAATATTATTCAGCCATAAGAAGAAAACAAATCCTACCATTTGCAACAACAGGGATGAAGCTAGAGAGTATTATGCTCAGTGAAATAAGCCAGGCGGAAAAAGACAAGTATCAAATGATTTCACTCATATGTGGAGTATAAGAACAAAGAAAAAAACTGAAGGAACAAAACAGCAGCAAACTTAAAGAACCCAAGAACGGACTAATAGTTACCAAAAGGAAAGGAACTGAGGAGGATGGGTGGGAAGGGAGGGACAAGGGGGAAAAAGGGGCATTACAATTAGCAGATGTAATTTTGGGGGGGGCGCTGGGAGGGCTGTACAACTCAGAGAAGACAAGTAGTGATTCTATAGCATCTCACTATGCTGATGGACAGTGACTGTAGTGGGGTTGGTGGGGGGGACCTGATGAAGGGGATAGTTTAATAACCATAATACTGCACACGTAATTGTAGATTAATGATATCAAAATAAATTATTTAAAAAAAGGAAAAAAAGAAATGTCTTTAATTTCACAAGATCTAATGTTATATCCTCTGTTGCTTTTTGGTAAAGGGCTGAGAATAGAAATAGTCATCTGGGCACGGGCACGTGTATGCATGCATTCACGCATGCACACAAACTGTATCTTTTGCAATACCACAATTGAAATGCTGCCTATTTTGTTACATACTGTCCCATATGTAAAGCCCTGCAAGATACTTCTATTTGAATTTAGGTGCAGGAACAAACAAAGGTGGTCTTTGGGGATGACCTTATGTACTAAAGGTTGCTTCGGGGAACCGTAATGATTAAGTCACCTGGGGACCACAGTGACATCTCTGCTTTCGCTCCTTTTATATTTGTAATTGCTTTTTCTAATTATATTTAATTTGTTAAGACTCCTTGGAAAGCAGGTAGAGTATATACCTTAAATTAGGGTTTCTCAGTCTCATTACTATTTACATTCTGGGCTATGTAATTAGTTGCTGTGCGGCTGTCTTGTGTGTCATAGGATGTTAAGCAGCATCCCTGGCCTCTACCCACTAGATGGCAAGAGAAACCCCAGGCCAGCTTGCGATAACCAAAAATGTCTCCCAGTATTGCCAAACATCCCCTGTTGGGCAAAATCACCCCCAGTTAAGAACCAGTGTCTAAATATATAAATAAATATTCTAGAACTCTTTTAAGTCCTTGTATCTAAACTTGCTCACCAAGTAGCTATTGAACAAGATGCAAACCAAAATTCTGGCTGAAACCCAACTACATCTCCCTTCCCGATTAAGTGCTATACAAGTAGGTCTTTAGCCAAATGAGGAAAACACATACACACCCACTGGTTTACTTAGCAGGAGACACACAGCTGAAGAGACATTCAGTAAAGGTCAGTGAAGGGAGGATGGTGGTTTCATGCCTTTCCTGGAGAACACATAGGGAAAAAATGAATGGAAATGGTTAACAGCCACAGACAATGGTACAAAGATACTTCAGGCGCCACAGTGGGAAAGTCCGAAGGAAGAGTGAACCCAAAAGTTAGTGAGTGCTGCTTGAGGACAGGGAGGCCTGTCCTGGCAAAGTAAGACATATTGGAGGAAGATTGGTTTTTCTTCAAAGCAGAGAATGTCTGACAGGTCTGGATGGCTTTTATTCAGCAACCATGGAAGCTTTCCTGGAATGTTCACACCAGAAAGCGACATATGACGAGCAACCACTCCGTAAGAACATTACCCGTCAGCATAGTGTGTTCATTCCACATCTCCATTTTCACTCATGAGCTCCTGTTCAGCTCTCTGGCATAGCGTGGACAGCCTGGAGTGCCTCTCCCTCATCTTATACTTGGGTAAGTCAAACATGTAAATGGCACAGAGTCATGAACTTGGGAACCCAGAAGAGCCTGAGGGGGGATTACATTAATTCTATGAAATTTACAAAACCCAATCCAATGTCTCTTCCTCTGCTAAGTCTCCCAATGTCCCCCAGCCCTCAGTCAGCAGTAGCTAGTTTTTCTCTTTACCCTATGTCTTTTGATCTTTTATTGGTGTTGTCTATGTGTGAGTTTTTTCTCCCGACTCCAGCATGATGTCTTAATCATCTTTTTTGTCTCCACTGTTTTTGCCAAGCACAGAGCCTTGTAGGACTCAAAAATATTTATTTAATTGAGCCTGATCTATTAATATACTCCTGAATTCCTACTGGCTATTCAGTAGTGAAAGTTGAGTACTAAAAGTCTCATCCTAAGGAGAAAGGATTTCCTGAGAAATATCTGGAGGTCTGTGACTCAGTGACCCCTTAGACAGGAATACGGATGTTTATGCTCAGGGAGAGGGAGCTGATGACTGCTCTTTTATAGGGTGAATTCCCTGCCTACACTCTCCATGAAGTGACCTTGGGGTGGCACGTTGGACGTACATGGCAGCACAGCTTTTAAGCAGTTACTAGAGGGCACACTTGAGTGTGAAGGATGCCCCATCTCACTATACATGCCTTTAAAACTAGGGATATATGTTCAGTGGACAGAACACTTATCCCTTGGGCCTCTGCTATTTTTATGGCATGGAGGCTTGCATTTGTGTCTTTAAAAACACAGTATAGTTATTTCCAATATACACATTCATGTAATATCCATGGGTTAGAGATTTTAACCCCCATTTTGTAGGTGATAAACCCAGGCTCTCAAAGGTGGTGCATCTTTCTAAAGTTACTCAGATGCTTGATTACAGAGCAGGCCATCTGATTCTCAGTCTAGGGCAGTGGGTCTCAACTGGGGACAACTGTGCCCTCCAAGAGACATGTGGCAATGTGTGGAGACAGTTTTGGTTACCACGACTGGTATGTGAGGGGAGAGTACTGCTGGCATCTAGTTAGTAGAGGGCAGGGTGGCTATGAAATACCCTAGAGTACACAAGGCAGCCCCACAGAAAGGATTTAGCTGGCCCAGAGTGTCAACAGCCTTGATGTTATACAATCTTGGTCTAGATCACACATATACACACTCATCGTCTGCCTACAGCATGGACATCTGTACCATCTAAGCCACGTGGGCTACAGTGCATTACACCATGGCAACCACAGGTTATAGAGTTACCCAGAAGACCCACAAAACTAGAATAAGTCTTCAAGCTGTGTGGCCCCCCAGCCAACGCAGGCCACTATATGAGGCAGGGAGTGTGGAATGAACAGGGGTGTTAACCAGTAATCCACTAACTAGTACTTCTCTATTGAGTGAGTCCTCAGCTCAAATTCTCTCACTCGATGATAGTGGCCACTGTTTGCCCAGTCTTCAAATCTTTGAATATGTACAGTCAAGTTAGGAATATTTCTCTACCAAGAGCAGCTATAAAAGTTATCATTAGACAAATCTCAATGTCTTAAAAAAATTTTCCCCACATGCTAAATGCTCAGCACTGAAACCATCTTATGACGCTTCAAGCTTCTGGGTACTAATACCTCTTTACATTTTCTCTCATTTTTTTTTCATTTTTGTTCCCTCTAAAATATTTGGGATCAGTTATTCTTTGCCTCCCATTTAAACAAGACCCTTTATTTTAAACCATGACCAGTGAGATCCAACAGCTTAAAAGCACATTGCCCAATGTGCTTTTTTTTTTTTTTAGGAAGATCTGTTTTACTTTTTTTTTTTAATATAATTTATTTTATTATCATTAATTTACAATTACATGTGCAATATTATGATTATTAAACTACCCCCTTCATCAGGTCCCCCCCACCAACCCCATTACAGTCACTGTCCATCAGCGTAGTGAGATGCTATAGAATCACTCCTTGTCTTCTCTGAGTTGTACTGCCCTCCCTGTGCCCCCCCAACATTACATTTGCTAATCGTAACGCCCCTTTTTCCCTCTTATCCCTCCCTTCCCGCCCATTTTCCCCAGTCCCTTTCCCTTTGGCAACTATCAGTCCGTTCTTGGGTTCTGTGAATCTGCTGCTGTTTTGTTCCTTCAGTTTTTTTCTTTGTTCTTATACTCCACATATGAGTGAAATCATTTGATACTTGTCTTTTTCGGCTTGGCTAGAGGGTATTATGCCCAATGTGCTTTTTAAGATCACAACAGATCTTTCTTTTTTAGTCCTGAAAAAAACTACTATACAGATCTAGTACAACCACTTCTAGACAGATGCAGAAGCAGGCCCCTGAGAGGGGAGGTGACTTGCTGGCACAAGTGCATCCAGTGGCAAAGCTACAGCTGAGACTGACATCTATGTTACCAAATCTCTACCCCTCCCTTGCCTCTCATGGTCTCACCATTCCTGTCTTTGTGGAAGAAATAGCAAGGCTGTCACAGAAGAAACAAGTTACCACATACACTCCAAATGTCCCCACCCCCCTTTTCTAATTTTGTTTGTATGGATGAATGCATTTCATGGTTCTCTATGCTTACTTTTATTCTATTTGTCAAACACTAAGATCATGCTCATTGTGTGTGAGACATTGTTTCAGGTGCTTTACAAATATGCATTCACTAAATCCAGGTAACAACATTATGAGGCGGACGTGATCATTTCTCCCTCTTTGCAGACTAGGCTCAGAGAGTTCAGGCAACTTGCCAGTATCCCATAGCCCATGCGAAGGGGAGCAGGGATGGAACTACTCTGGGCCCTGCCTCCTGGGTCTCCCCTCTCAACGGACATGCAGTCTCTCCTGAAGTTTTTACTAATAAACATCACAAGGAGCATTACCATAGGTGTGGCTGCAAATATTATCTAGATCAAAAAGGAAAGTGTATTTCCTACTGGATTTATTCTGAGTGGGACACACCTAATATTGTGCTGATGAAGGTTAATAGCTTCATGTATTCATTATGACAATGCTAAAGTCAGGGGAATGACGCGTGTCCTCCGTGCACATGCATGGAGAGAATGAGAGCAAGCTCTCTGGCATCTCTTCTTATAAGGACCTTAATCCTATTGGATCAGGGCCACGACCTCATTTCACCTAATTACTTCCTTACTCCAAATATAGCCACACTGGGAACTGGTGCTTTAACACACAAATATGTGGGAGACATTCTGTCCCTCAGAAGCTCCTCGAAGACTCATGTTATCTTAACCAGCTGAAGAAAATACAATTTGAGATTTTGGTACCTAGCAGGAAAGTCTGGTGGTAGAAAAGAAGGAGAGATCCTGGCAGCTCAAGAATAATGCTTTTTGGTCTAATATGAAGCTTATATCCAGATGATTAGAATAACTTCTTGGAATTTTACCTCGAATTTGATATAGAATTCCAGTTTTGTGCTTTTTGCAGCACCTCGGAATCATGCAGTTCCCAAGTTGGGAGTGACTTTTATTTTCAGACGCAAACACTGAGGTCCTGCAAAGCTAAGTGGCCCACCCCGCCCGGCAGCTGCAGGGTACACATTCTCCGTCTTCCCTGATTTTTTGCTGCAGGAAGACGACTGTTCATTGATTTATTATTTTTAAATTTCAAGGCAAATGCTAAAAAAAAAGTAGTTTAAAGAAACGTTCTATTCAGGATTCGAAGTCATAAGTCTAAAATCCAGAGGGTTATCAGAAAAGAAATCCAGAAAGTGAGAAAGGTTAGAAAACCATAAGACACTTTGTCCTGTTAAAAGTTGCATCAACAAACCTCATAGGGGGACAGCCCTCAGTCAGTGCCTGGGGCACCATGGAGGAAACGGCCCAGGGGTGCCAGAGGCCCCACTTCCAGGAACAAACTCCTCTCACTTCCCCACACACAGGACAAGGGCCTCTTGGGTAACAGGGAACCTTCAGACGTGAAACAAAGGCTGTTCACACACAGCAGTTCATAGCTTGAAATTCTCTCACTGAAAACATGTGTTTGACCTTTCGTGTATCAGATCAGGCCATGGAATGCCCAGTCAAAACCACATAATAGACACTTTCCAGTAAAAGAGGTATCGAATGAGGACAAACTACACATGGCATTTTCCTGCAAATGACCAAGAGTAATAGTCACAGGAGGCTATTCTCTCCAGAAAGAACATAAAATGGATTATTTATTCCCTAGTTTCCAGTTTCAAAGAAAGTTGGAGTCAAAAATAAGATGGAGATTGTTACATTTTTCCAATAAGGGACAGGAAAAGAAAGTGTGGCAAATTGCATTCATGGCCCCAATTCTTTACAGTTTTCTGAATTCATACTCTATGGAGATCCTCTCGCTAAAGAGTAAATTTTCCTGCCCATTGCTCTTGGTCCCACCATGTGACCTGCTCTGGCCAGTGCAATGTTAGCCTGCATGGTGTGACTAACGTGCCTGGGTGACAGGGCTTGCTCTATGTTCATGCGTGCGCCGTGGCCATGAAAAGAGCCTCCCCCAGGGCCTGCTGCCACTCAGCCTGAGCCTGGGAATGAACACCCACATAGAGGACACGATCCTCCACCTGCAGAAAAGCCAAGACCAACTGGATCCAGAGGCTGAAGCAAAGTCACTGGGCCCAAGCTTCCATCAGCCCACTGCACCGCCACCCCACGCGCCGAGGCCCCCGCACCAACCTGAAGACTAACCAGCGATAATGATGGCACCCCTTTAAGCCCGGAGGCCACAGACTAGGGCCTGCAGACCAAATCCAGCTGCTGCCTAACTCACCCACCAGCTAGCTATTAACAGATTTTACATTTTTAAAGGGCAGGAAAAACACCATGGGAAGATTTTGTGACACATAAAAGTGATATGAAATTCAAATCACAGTGCCCATAAATAAAGTTTGATTGGAACACAGCCACTGTCATCCATTTATGTCCTGCCTTTGGCTGCTTTAGCACTACAATGGGAGAGGTGAACAGGTGTGAGAGACCATGTGACCCACGCAGCTGAAAATATTTACTATATGGCCCTTTCCAGACAAAGGTTTTCCTTTATTATTATTAAAGTGTCCTTGATATCAGAAAAAGGTTTTTGACCGTGCTTGAAACCACTAGTTTTAAAGTGGTTTACAATGTAGCAATATGCAGCAACCCCCCCCCCCATAATAGCCTGGCAAATAATTAGTAGTCATTGTATCACAGGAAATGAACATACTTGAAATAATACAAAAGTAGCAGAACCAGAGGATCTGCTGGAATGGGCTAAATAAACCTCATATTGCCTCATATTGTCAGGGATTCTTAAGTAAACTGATTATTTTTCTTGTACTTCTGTGGATTACTTTGTGTCCAATGCAGTGACAGAAACAGAAAGCAGACCATGCGACACTTGCAACTACAGAAGAAATGGTCTCAGCCCGTGTGACACCTGACACTGGGCAATACCGCACCCAGAGAAGAGACTGACATAGGTGGCCGAGTGTTCCGTCCATAACCCCTGGAAAGACAGGGGCCAGGCTTCCTAAGTCCTCTGCATTACCCTCAGTGCCTTGCACATTCCCAAACAGTGAGTACTTACAAACAAGTGCTGATTGGAGACCTATCTTTGAAGACCATATGGTTTCATGGGAAATGCAAGGAATTGAGGGTAAAGAGGCCTGGCTTCCATGGCTTATCCTGCAACTAACTGGTAGGAGTCACTGTACCCACTATTTTTAGTCCACTGTGAACATCCTAACCAGCCCACCCTGCTAGTGGGTTACAAAAGCGTGGAGGTGGGAAGCCCTTAGGCCAGCCAGGTAGGACACGGAGAAGCCAGAGCCCCAAGTCTAGTCCCCCCAACCACAAGCAGCCTGTCCTTCCACCCTTGTGTGCCACAAAATTACAGTTATTTTCTCTATATACCCTGCCATGAAAATGGTTAGGATACATGTGGGGCATATTGAGGCAGGATCTAACATATACAGAGTTTAGTCTGACAGCTATTTATTTTTAAAATGCAGGGAATACATTAGACCTTTTAAATTAATTCTTCACTAATGGAAGAGTAATAAAAATGGCCTTGAAATTGTTCTAGGAATTCATTAATTGCTCTGGAGATCAGGATGCTCAGAAGTGAACAAATCAAGCTTAGTGTTCTCTCTCCACACCTCTTTCCAAACTGAGATGGACTGATTTAATTTGATAGCACCATTTATCAGACTCTCCCTATCCACACCCTTTGAAATGTGACCTTGCAACTACTCCCATCAAGAACTGGGTCTATTTCCCCATCCCTGAACGTGAGCTGGTCCTGTAGGTTGTTTTGGTTATTAGGCAGTGGCAGACGTGATAGAACTTTAGTTTTGAGCCTAGACCTTAAGAGGTCTTGAATGCTTCCATCCTCTCTTGTGGAGCCTCGCCCACACCATGAAAGAATCCCACAAAAGTCTGATGGAAGCTCAGAAACCACACAGAAAGGAGCGCAGCTTTCTCACCATGACCACCCCAGCGCCGCCAACTTCCTAACATAGGAGAGAGGCGGCCCAGATCAGCAGCGCCACCTACAGGCCCCACAACTAATTGTACATGCACCGAGGTAGCCCAGGCAAGGCTGGAGCGACCACTCACTCCACTGACTCGCAGGTAAGAGAAAAATAATAAATGTTTATTGTTTAAAGCCACCGAGGTTTGAGGTAGTCTGTTATGTATCAAGAGCTAACTGACACACAGATATATTAATATCAGGTTTCTTCCCATTGTAATGAAGGGGAAAATTAGTCCCTCCCTCATTTCTAATATTCAAATATACATTGCCCCACACATTCAACAAAATATTAATCATCTACTCTGCGTCAGGTT
The DNA here is from genome assembly GCA_032199065.1 of Smutsia gigantea. Taxonomy (NCBI): domain Eukaryota; kingdom Metazoa; phylum Chordata; class Mammalia; order Pholidota; family Manidae; genus Smutsia; species Smutsia gigantea. The sequence continues at coordinate 60,599 of JAVSCE010006719.1, forward strand.
CTGAACTGTGCTCCAGAGATGTAGTGGTGAAATCCACTCGGCTGATAACCGCCTCTGAAACTACATCTCCAGGGCTGCACTCTTAGCTAATACATTCGGGCCTATCTCTATTAGAATGTTTTAGCATCACTGAAAACTCATCATGTTCTAAATCCTAAATCATCATTCTCTCCTCCAGGAGTCCCCAGCAAAACACAAACAAACCACACCAACAACAAACCAAGTCTTTATACTCCCCTTCTTTATTTCCCACATCCAATCCTGTGTGCATGAAATGTGGACCATGAACTATGCCCAAGTGAGTTGAGACTTCAAAGGGGAGGAAGACTCAAGGCTACCTTCAAGGAGACCTGGTTCTTCTTGTGCACAGAGGTAAACCACATTTCCTGGCCACCTTGCATTTAGGTGGGAGCACATGACTAGCTCTTCCCAAAGGGATGCGAGTGGAAATGATGGGTCGCTTCTGATCCAAGGCATGCAAGTGACTTCTCTATGAACACACTCTCCTTCCCCATCCACAGCTACCTTAGTCCCTACATAAGAAAGGTAGTGGCTTTACATGATGGAAGGTGCCTGGATCTCTGAGTGACTACATGAAGGAGAACTTTCAGGATTTCCAGCTGACCTAAACCACTTGCTTTGGTCTTTGCATGTGCAAGATAGATATTTGTTAAGTCACTGAGATTTGCAGTTATTTCTTACAGCACTTAGCCTACATCAAGGTTTCCAAGGTCAGTACTCTTGGCATTTGGGGCTGCAAAACTCATTGCTGTGCGGGCTGTCCTGTGCATCACATGATGTTTAGCACCATCCTGGCCTCTACGACCAGAAACCGGGAGAACCACTCCCTCCACTAGCGGTAACAGTCAACAATGTCTCCAAACATCACAAAGGTCCCCAGGGGGCCAAACTACCTCCATTTGAGCCCCACTGACTTATACTGCCTAGTACACCCATTTCCCATCTATTTGGTTTGCACAGGCTTCACTTTTCTAGTATATCAAACAGTCTCCCTTATAATCCCTGGAAATCTACAGTCTTCTGTGTGACTTCCAATATCTTCTTAATCTGACCCACTCTTATTTTCCAAAGTTCTTTTAAGATTTCACATATAAGTGATACCACACAGTATTGTCTTTCTCCGTCTCCCTTAGTTTACTAACCATAATGCCCTCTAGGTTTATCCATGCTGTCACAATTGAAAAGATTTCCTTTGTTTTCTAAGGGCAAATAATATTCCACTGTGTGTGTGCATATGTGTGTTTTTTGTGTTTTCTTGATTCATTTTCTTGATGCATTCATCCACTGATAGACACTTAAGTTGTTTCCATATCATGGCTATTATGCATAATGCTGCAATGAATATGGCAATTTCATTTCCTTTGGATATATACTCAGAAGTGGGATTGCTGGATCATACAGTAGTGTTAGCTCTAATTCCTTAAGGAATGTCCATACTGTTTTCCACCAAAATTCTTGACAATTACCACCCAACACATGAGTCATGCCCTCTTCTCCCTTGTGCATGCATTGCACACACTCATACACTCACCACACGTATTTCCACCTCCGTGTATTTTCTCCCATTATACACTCCCAAGAGACTTTCAATCCCACCCTCACTGAGTTCTCCCCTCTGTAAATTCCCATAGCTACTTAGGAATCTAATACGGGGTGAACAATGGGCTTTATCTCACAGGCAAACTATGATTAATTGACAGTGGCTGCTTGGAGCATGGCATTGAAAAGGTGAGGCTGTTATACAGGCACAGCCACAGCATGCTGTGATCAATTAGTAATGCCTGCCATGTACCTGACCTGGAAGGGTAGCCATCCTAGATAGATTGTCTCAGACTGGTCTCTTCTGACTTTTCCTAGTCCCATTACAATTTCCTAAAAAGCAGGACTAATGTTTCACACAGGAAGAAAGACTCTCTCAGATGCTCAGACAATAAAGTATTATTTTATAGGTCACTATGGGTATACAGAACTTTTTGAAATCATTTCTAGACCTTTTACTAATACATTAATCAAGAAGGAAAGGTTGCACCCTGATGCAGTCATTCCCTAGGCTCTGTGTTAATCGCACTGCCATATTAGGGAGACTTATTTTTATTTCTTCAAATAATCAGTTTGAGGAGCAGCTATGTATTATTTATTTATTGGGGCATAAAAATATACCTCCTCCTTTTTTGAAAACCAAAGCTTCCTCTCAAAAATCTTGGCCAAATTTCTGAACTTGGGTAAAAATGTATAAGCCATGGAGATTTATGCCTCTTAAAATATTTTTTGGACAGCTTCCCTCTAAATGTTTCACTTTTTATTTTTCTGGAGCATATTTTATATTAAAAGAAGCAAACGTGCCTTTGTCATGGGCACAAAATCATCTTCTTGTTTATTAAGAAGTGATTCATACAAATTAGTAATGAAAGAAATCTGTTGCCTTCCAGGAGAGGTAAACAATTTATTTGCTCAAAACATTCTTTAAAGTTCAGTTGAGCTTTATCTCAAAAGTTCATGTGATTCATTAAATTTTGCTGGTATTTCTAAACCAAGAAATGAGAAGTAAGTTGAGATGGAGTTAAAAGGCCCCATGAGCCTCGGCATTGCCAGATCACCCCCAAACATGAAATCCCCAATGGAAACCATTTTCCTATTAAAGTTGATTGTGCATGAGCAGGTTTCCTGTCAATCTTATATAGCTATTTCTAATCCTATTTCTGGGGAACTCTGAACTTTCTGCACTTACTTTTCATTTGCTCCAACAGCTACTGAGCACTATGTTTCAGACCTAATAGTCCCTAGTTGGGATGCTATCCTGTGGATACTACATGTCTTACATTTACCTACTTCTTTCTTAACTCCACTGCCACCACTCTGGCCCAGCACCTCTTGACTTCTACCAATGCCTCTACTTCCCTGTGTTAGAAATTCTAAATAAGATAGGCCTATTTCTCCCCAATGACAAAAGCATAACCAGCAAGAGGGGGGCAGGCAGGGGGTGGGCACAGACAGATTTGGATTCAGTAGAAGGAATAACAACCAGGGTACTCAAGGAGAAAATAGGAATGGTAACACAATGAGTAGATTTCAAGTTTTAGCATCTGACAGCCTGGGTTCGTAACTGGGCTCTGACACGTACTAGTTGTATACTTTGGAGAAATTATTTAACCTCTCATGCCACAGTTTCCTGAAATGTAAAACAGAGATAATCACAGGATGTACCATATCAGGCAGTTAGGGGGATTAAATGAATTAACATGTGTAAAATACATGCTAATCTAAAAAGCATATGAGTATTCAACAACTAAGGGTATTAACTGTCACTCTCATTTTTATAATAAAGGAAGTGATACGGTTACCCATTAGGGCAGAGAGCGCTAAGCAGTCAGCAACACTCTTTCCTCTTCTTTCTGGGTAAGTGATTTGCCTGTACTTTCCTTGCAGTTAGCAGTGGGCACTGACTGACTCCTAGCCAATGGACTGTGAGAGGAAGAGCTGTGGGTTATTGCCAGATTTGGCCCATACAAACCTCTCACACATGCTCCTTCATACCATTTCTGTGTTCCAGCTGGCTGGAATGGAGGGCCCCTGGTATGGCTTTAGAATCAAGGAGCTGAAAATGAGAAGAGCACCATCAGATGGCACCCTTGAATGGAGAACAGCTGGGTCGATCCCCCTGGACTCCCGTAACTCCATCCTAGTCTAGCTTGAAGCACCCTAGACTGTTATGGAAGCAAAAAAAAAGTTGTCCTATTGTTTTGAGCCATTAGATGCTTTGCTCTATTGGTTACTTCATTCTAGTCTAGGATTTCTCAACCCTGACATCAGTGACATTTGGAGTTGAATGTTCTTGGTTGAAGGGGGACCACCCTGTGCACTATAGGATGTTTAGTGGCAACCAAAAATGTCTCCAGATATTACCAAATGTCCCCTGGAGAGTAAAAATCACCCTGGCTAAGGACCACTCTTCTACACTATCCTAACCATATTCCCATCTTCACAGGTACTCAAGATGTCATGTGCATGGCCTCTTTCCAGGGGCAATTGGGCAGGAAACTTTTAAGTCTGTCCATGATCTAGGATCCCTTTCAATTCTGGAATTTACACTATGACTTTTATTAGTAGAAGAGCTCATATACATTTAGTGGTGGATGGATTCTTAGAGATAATACAGTCCCTAAGGAAAATAGAACCTGGAGATGTTGGAGGACTTCCCAAGGTCATCCAGAAATCAGGGCTTCCAACTCCCAGTTTAATTTTGCTTTTACTATCCCAGACTGCCTGGCATGAAATGGAGTAGATACATTGTTCTATTTTATTATTACATAATTTTCTCATCAAGTAAACCAATTTACTTTCATAATTTAGTTCAAGGAAAATGGCCCAAAAAGTGCTAGGAGGGGGCACTGAAGGCCACCAATTTTTCACCATGTATTGTATATTAAAAAATCTGTCAATTCTTTATTTACAATAAGCAGAATTTACAAAGGAAAAAAATCTATGCAAGAAAAATTAATTGGCATCAGGCTCTGTTTACACATGTTGCTAGTAACTACATGGGCCCCTCTGTCGAGAACTGACATTAACCAGGCTCACCAACCTACTAACTCCCAAAAGACTAGACTCATTCTCAAGGCACTGAATATCAGAAAAGAGAATGAGTGCTAATCTTTTCTAGTAGTGGTACCTATGACAGAGTTTGAAAATATAAAAATCCTTCTTGATCCATATCTTAACCTTGGGTTCTCCCAGAAGCAGACAGTGAGACGAGAAATTGCGTGCACTTAGTTTAATTGAGGTGAGGCCCCAAAACTACCACAATTAGTAATTTCAACCTTGAGAGATTAAAATGGACAGGGGGAGGCTCTCTGGAACAGAAAAGTATGGGAACTGTTGATTTAATGGTTGGATGACACTACAGGAGAGTAAGTCCCAGTAATGTTTTGCTGATATGACAGGTGTGTGTCCTTTAGTCTACCTGCTTTCAAAGTACTATTAAATGTCACTTTCACTGCACTTCAATGTATAGTAGCCCAGGCTGCAAAGTTAAACATGAGCTTGAATCATGGTTCTATGATGTGATGGCTGTTTGATCCTAGGCAAAAGACTTAACTTCTCCAAGCCTGTTTCCACATCTGTAAAATAAGGTTTTTAATGATGCCTTTCTTCTTTAAGTATTGTGAAATTTAAATTAGGTATATGTATAGAACCCCCAATTCAGAACCTGGTAGATCATAAGTATTCAATGCATGACAGTTATCTTAGCTTAACCACTCTTCTGCTGCAACTTTTCATCTGTTCCCACATCTTTTTAATCCATGACACTAGGTAAATTTGAATTTCAGAAAACCAAAGAATCGCTAATGGACAGTGACTGTAATGGGGTTGGTGGGGGGACCTGATGAAGGGGGTAGTTTAATAACCATAATATTGCCCATGTAATTGTAGATTAATGATACCAAAATAAATTTAAAAAAAAAGAAAACCAAAGAATATTTTTAGTATAAGTATGACCCAAATTTTGCATGGTTCTAGATGGGCTGAGGGCACTATGCTTTTTCGAAGCCCTGGAATTCATAACCTTATTGTCTGTTGTAGTCTTTTGAAAGCATTGTCTAGGACACACTTATACTAAATGCCTTTATATTTATACTAAATACTTCAACTAATAATACTTTTAGAAATTGCTGTTTTACTGAAATTCAGGTTTGACTGGGTGCCCTGTATTTTTATTTGCTAAATCTGGTAATGCTGCATTACATGAACATGCCTGGTCACAGAGGCACAAAAGCCTTAAGGACTTAAGAGATACAAGTTTTGGTTCAGCTTTAGAATTTCTGTTAAAATTTTTAGATGCACGCCTGGATTTCTTTCAGAAGGCTTAGTCTAAAGCTTCATGTTCTTGCATGAGTAATCACTGCAGAACTAGGACCCAAAATTCTGAACCCGTTTGAGAAGAGATGGCCTACTGAGCTATGTATCCTAGTAATAGTGTTCATGGTGCCTTCCTGTGACACGTTTATGTTAAATATTTGCTAACCTTTCAGCACAGACTGAGCTAAAGCACTGCTAGCGAAATCCAGCCTATCTAGGGCACATCTTCCCATCCCATTCAGGCACACATCCGAGTTAGCCCAGGCATGACGTAGGCTCCACGGAGCCTCCCATTTCACTGCCTGCACCTTACTAGCAGGGTTGCCCACCATGGCCCACAGGGTTTCCAAATACAGGAAACTATATAAGAGGCTGCCTGTCCTTTTAATCTACACAATGTTATCAATGCAGATTCTCTGCAGGCTTTCAAAAGACAGCAGACAACGAGGTTGTAAATTCTCAAGCTTCAAAAACACATGCTGCCCTAGCTCACCTAGAACTGACCTGGTTACAGCAAGATCTTCATGCAACAGACCCATATCCTGGACACTAGTGGCTTTGTCCCCAGGTCAGGTACATCAGGTTTCTTGAAGCAAAAGGCTCTGTTAACCTTTTGAGTTCTCTACCAGGTCTCCAAGGCATGTGTAAACAAACAAGCCACCTGAAACTCTTGGCCTTTCCTGAACCCATGTATGACTTTAATGGTTTAAAAGCTCAAAACACTGCTAAAATCAATGCAGTAATGAAAGAGAATGAATGCTCAAATCAGCAGAACTATAGGTGAAGTGGTTAGCATTCTAGGTTTTCTACAGGAAAATACTATCCATAAAGAAGTCTAGCTGGCATAGACCAAGAAACACCTGATTGTATTGGCCCCCTTCCCCACTACCACATCTACTTTTACTTTCCTCCATCCCTTGCTCTAAAGGATATCTTCCAGTTTTTAGCATAATGTCTGGAACACAGTAAGTACCCAATAAATGTAGTAAGCTCTCAGCACTATTAGCCATTAACAGGCACTACCACCTGCCTCAAGTTTGAGGGTAGCAGACGGCAAGCTGAATTTTCAGGGTCCCCATAATTCTGACTTGGTGACACACTCTAGAGAAATGTTTCTCAAATGATTTGTACTGAAAGACCCGGGTTTGGTTTGGTTTGGCTTTTAATCTACTACAGGTTCATAATTTTGTGAAATGTAATAAAAAATAAATAACTAAAAAATGAGGAAAACACATATAAAACACAAGCCCAATTTTGAGATTAGACTCAATAGATATAAAATTATGCTGTCAAATTTCTACGAAAGTTTCTAAATGCATACTCTCCCTTGATTTGCTTCTCTCTTTGCAGACCTGCAAAGACTGTCCGAGCCCCAGCACTGGTCTAGGGACCACACTTTGAGTAGCACACATCTAATCGTCACTGCATATGCATTTCACTACTGAAAATATAGACTTTCATACTAGAAGAATATTATTGTTTTAATCAATGAGTTGACATTTGGTTCTTTTATTAAGGAGAGAAGAAGAATCCTGAGAAGCCAAAGTAATGTGCTGGGTTTGAAATTTTATCTGATATTTTCCCAGGTAGATTACAGGTCTAATTATGTATAGTATTTAGGCTAATGGTAAAATCTGTATTTTCCCGAGCACACAGACTGTCAACAGGTGGAGGTGTCTGCTCAGAGAACATAACTTATTTTTGTTAAAAATATATTATGAATAATATAATAATATGCAGGGTACAATGCTCCTCAAAGGAAAAAAAACTAGAAAAGCTAAAAAGGGTCTGGGTTTATTCGAAAGCCACTACTTTACCTGAGTATGGTACTCTCAAGACTACAAGCCCATTTCGTTAAACCATGCTGTTACTGCTTGGAATCCCTTTCCCACCCCCACTTACCAAGTAAAACTCTGCTTGTCTTATAAGATCCAGATGCAGAGTTATCTCTCAAGTGCGCTCTCAACATTCATTCAGCCAGCTCGTCAGCCACCCATCCATCCATTCATGCATCCACCCACAAAGGCACGTTGCCAGGCACTGTTCCAGGTGCTAGAGAAACAACAGTGAACAAGCCATAGTGCCTGTCTTCTTGGAGCTTATGTTTTAGTGAGGATAAAGGAGAGAAAATCAAGTTAACAAATGTATTCATAACATAGCATCTGGTAAGTGAAAAGTTTTATGACGAAACTAAAACTCTGACTCAACTTGCTTCCCTCATCAGAATACCAAAAGCAGTCTGAGAGACTATCTTCTCAATTCGCTCAAAGTTGATGCGTAACTATAAGCTTTGTAGATACACAGGAGAGATGTTAACTCACTGCATACAATGGCTGCCTTAGGAAACCAGGTCTTAATTCTCAGACTGAGAGAGGGTGAAATAGAGAGTAACTGAGATGCTATTCTAGATAGTGCGCTCAGGGGGGCCTCTCTACGGACTGTACAGGTGTGAGTGGGGATCTAAAAAACAACCCCTTGGAATGAGCCAGGTGGCTAACTAAGGGAAGAACATTCTAGGCAAGGAATGGCAAATACAAATCCCCAAATAAGTAGGGAACTCTCTGAGTCTGAAGAACAGCGAAAGGACCTGTGCAATGGGAATCAGGTGAGTGAAGGCTGGAGTCTTTGGGGGTGAGGCTAACAGGCCAGGTTATTAAGTAGACAGGTGCTCAGCCAAGCCTCGGTGGCCTGCCACTTTGTTTGCAGTTCCGTTACAGGGCTGCCACCTGCCATCTCGCTCCCGCTCAGTTAGCCATGCGCTGTTTGAAGGCTGAATCCTTGGGATCCTTATCATGGTTTGGCATCCGGCACTGCCACATAGTAAGACTCAAATGTGCTGCTGAATAAGTGAATAGATGAATGAACGAGTGAACACAGGGCTTTCACAAATGTCACTTCATTATTTGCCACCTTTGAGGGGGGCAGGACTGGTATTATTACATTTATTTGACAGATAAAAGAAATGTTCTAGTATGTTCAATAACTTGCTTGCAGACACAGAACTGCTCAGATCTAGGGCAAAGGCATTCCAGATTCAGATGTTTGCCTCTTGGTTTAGTACCCTTTGTGTGTATCAAGCATTATGGTCAATAGAATAGACAGTAGATGCAAGCTTTAAAAAAAATCTCTACACATCACAGTACTTTCTGAAAATGGTAGATGCAAACAGGAAAATTCAATGTTCCGTTGTTTTTAGTCTGGGGACTGGCTGCCCTCACCTGGTAATGTGAAAACTAGCATGAAATAAAAATCAGCATTCTCTATTTAGTCCAGGATATCTCCCCTGGGCTGCTCCATTCCCCTATGTTTCCTTTCCTGCCTGGATATACTTTTCATTCATATTTGTCAAGTTCACTTAATGACACGAGTTATTTTTTTATACTGTAAGATTTATTTTAAAACCTGAACTGTGTCAGGTATTTAATTCCCATTTGCCATTTGTTGATTTAAAATTTGTTATCATCTAAAATTATTTGACTGTATAGGAATGCCTTATGTTTTCATTTTATTCAATGTTTAGATGGAACATATCTTATACTAACTAACTTTCTCCTTTTTCCCTGAATCACTACAAGTAAACTGCCCACCAAATATCCTCATTGGACCATTACATAAGGGAGAAAGAAAGTTTCATTTTGTTATTCCACTCAGGTTTCAGGGTTCATCCTTCTCAGGATATAGAGTTACCCCAACTAAATCAAATAATTTTATTTTTGATGTCTAGGATGGGAGTAGGGGCAGACAGATAAGTGAGATTATATTAGGTACACTGAATAAAGAAGATGTAAGAATGCATATTTTTAAGGAGATGATACCATTCTGTGTTTTATATTCACAGGGCTTAAGTCATGCTGGGACTACCAGGGTGAAAAGAACACATTTCTGGTAATGTATTTTAAAATATATTGTGTATTGTATCACTTTGTTCCCACCAGGTGGCACTTAAGAGCCTTTATACTTTCAAAACATCTATTTCAGGGTCAGCACAAGGTTTTCAACTTTATTGATGGCTGGTATCTGGCGCAGCCTACTGTACATTCATTGTTAATGCTGGAGATACATAAAAGATAAATCAGAGCCCTTCCCTCCAAAGTACTGATCATTTGCAGATTTAATGTAAAACAAATTTGTAGATTTAAAGTAGGAAATGTTTAGAACATAAATCATCCTATCTAACCCTCAAATCAGTCTTCTCATTACAATAAACTTGTTGCTGGGTTTCATAATCACTTAAATGTCCTACATGTGTTTTTAGCCCAATGATCATGGCTCCCACCACGTGAGCAACACCTCTGCTGACAGAGGAGAGACATCACTGCCTCTATCTGCGAGACACACTTCTGCTAATGGCAGTCACTAGTGTAGCACTGGGCAGTTCCTTTTTTATTTTTGCCACGCTTAGCGCAGAATACACTGTGCATCCTTCAGAAAAAATGTTTACGTCCAAATCATCGTTTCTAAGCCATGATACATGTGGACTGTATCCCAGGGGTAATTAAAGAAAGATTGAAAAGTTTTGGGTTTTTTGGAAAGATCCCTGTGGAGAAAAGAATCAGAGAACTGAGGCGGCCCACACTAGAAACCAGTGAGCTGGCCTACAGCAGGGCCGCAGGATCTCGGTGGAAAGAAAGAAGTGGAGCAGGAGACTTGAACTTCATCTAAGCAGTCACAGTCGTTGTCTCTGAGGCAGGTAAAGCTCATGCGCTGGAGGTAAATAGCTGGGGTTCATATCTGCCCCCCACCTTCCTTTGTGCAATAGCTGACCCAAGTTCCGTGCGCCCTCTGAACCGCGGACAATTTGATCACTAAAAGGAAGATACCGCCCACTTCACTAGTACTCTCATGAGGATGAAATAACATAACGTGAATAGAAGGTGCTTGATGTTCTGCCTGGCAATTCACAGATGAGCAGCAAAGGATGTTATTATGGATCCCACTGTCTCTGCTCTCGAGGAAACCCTTTACACCCTCACACCTATGTTGATACTGTAAGACTCCTGTTGGGTCTCCTAGCCCCCTGTGGCAATGGTGTAGGGCAGGATTTCTCAGCCTTGGCACTAATGACATTTGGGGTTGGATTCTTTGTTGTAGGGGCCATCCAGTGAGTCTTGGAGTTGTTAGGACTTAGTGCAAAACACTTTTGCATCATCTAAGCTAGGGTCTCATGTCCAGCCCTGCTGACATTCAAACTTGAATAACTGTTTGTTGTGGGAGGGCGCATCCCGTGCAGTGTAGGATGTTAGCCGCATCCCTGGCCTCTACCCTACTAGATGCCAGCAACATGCCCACCCCTCCAGTTTTGACAATGAAAAATGTCTTCAGACATGGCAATGTCCCCTGGAAGGCAAGAATTGCCTCTGATTGAGAACCACTGGTATAGGATGCGTTATATTACAGCCCTGTCCACTAGAAATATAATGCAAACCACAATTGAGAACTACTGTGTAATTTAAATTTTTCTAATAGCCATATTCAAAAGTAAAAAGAAAGAGATGAAATTAATATTTAAACTATATTCTACTCAACCCAAGATAACCAAGGTACTACCATTTCACACATGATCTACATAAAAATTATCAATGATATAGTTCACATTTTTTTTCATATTAGTCCTTGCAATCCAGTGTGCCTACGTAGCCTTTACAGCACGTCTACATTTGGACTGGCCAGTTTTCAAGCACTCAATAGCTACATGTGGTTAGAGGCCACTGTACGACAATGCAAGCACAGGACCTTGCAGTATGCACTTTTGTATATCGATATGCTGTGATTTTTTCCCCCCTTCACCCCCCTCAATCTTAATTAGTCTTACATATGTAACCACATACTGGAGATGTTTCTATAAGTATCACAGGACCCCATTTTTATGGCAATGAAGGGTGGTAGAATAAATTATAAACAAGTAGCCCCTTTCTTTCTTTAGTTCCTTCACCATCTGACCACTGCTACCCTCACTGGCCTAAAACATTTTAATTTTGCCACTCTCCTTCCCGTGTACCTCTGATGTTCTCCCCCAACCTACTGCTCATAGAAGTCTTTATCTCTTCACTATGGCCCTCTGCTCACTCACCAATGCTTGCTTTCTGGATTCATTCCTACTTACATGCGGACTCAAGGCAGCCATACTGTCTCCTTGAGCAAATTGTCTAAATTTTCTATGGAATGGGTGAGCAAGCTTTAATGTGATGCACCACAATGTGGACCCAACCAACATCTGGCAATGAGCACTGGGTCCTTCTATAAGGCTATTTGGTTTACTTATGCTCAAAATGATAAGTATTCTTGCTAAAACCAGCAGGCCACAGGGGCTCACCTCTGGCCTTTTCTCCTCGCTGGTCAATAGCTTTGATGCACTATACCAGGAGGATTTTAGGGCATCTGACCTTCTTCAGGCCACCATATTGTTCCTCCACATTCCACCACCACCCACTTTGTCTCATCTCCACGCGCATCTGTGCTGAAGCAGACACTGATTCTGGGGCTGCATTCCAGACACTCATCAACAGACGTCTGGCTTACATCTGACAGTAAGTATGGTGCAAAGATGGCCCTGATTACCATCCTATAGAGGATGAATCTGTGATATGTTCAAGTCAAACAACAGCAAAAAACATTCAATTTCCCCTTGTTGCTCAGCCTATCTCCTTTGGGCTAGAATTTAAAACTATATTCCTGTGGCTTTTGCAAACTAGCTTCATATATTTTTTTAAAGTATGTATCTTCCTGACCATCAAGTTGATGAAATTCGTTCATTTATTCATTAGGCAAGGATTTTGTCAGCATCCTTTTGAGGTCCTGTTTCAGCTAGTCTTCCTTTTTGCTTAGTCAACCCTAATAATCCCACAACATAACATACAACAAGGCTGGTGGGCCAGAGCCTGGTAAGGGAGCCGAGCCCACGAACTGTTTATGGGGTGGAGCAGAAG